>MU227699.1:1685996-1717454 GCA_018584345.1 Thuja plicata
AAAACTAATCCTTGAAATAAATAAAACTTTATTTATTTCCTAAAAATCCTATTTATCCTAGAAAACCTAGACTCTTCTAGAAAGTCTTCATCCTCATCCAAAATCCTAGACTCTTCTAGAAAGTCTTCATCCTCATCCTAGAAAGCCTAGACTCTTCTAGAAAGTCTTCATCCTCATCCAAAATCCTAGACTCTTCTAGAAGAAGCCAATCCTTATTTTTAACCCCAATCTAACCCATCTCAACCACTTCTACCCTGGGTTCTAACCCTTCTCAACCCATTCACCCATGCTAATCTAATCCTAATCCTAAATTCTTCTCTAACCCACCTCCTAATACATGGATATGATGCATGTACATTATACCACATTCTCCTGAAAATTACATTGTTATGCTGTTAGATTCACTTTAGATTCACATTTCATCCATTTTAGCATGCTAGTTCTTTGTTTTCATTTCATGTTTTAAAGCTAGATTGTATGCTTTTTCTCATTTTTAGCTTAAATTTAGATCAAATCCTTCATGCTAGGATAGTATTGGTCACTGATTTGGAGCATATTCTGAGGGCTAAATATGCAACTAATCATACTCTTTCTAGTTAGAAGGCAATAGGCCGATATTAGTGGTTTTACATGTTTTTACTAACCATTTGAGCTAATGCAATGACCTATTGAGTGTTTGTGTCATTTTCAACAGGTACCCATTTACACACACACAACCATAATGATACATCCTTTTCTTCTCATGAATTGACCAACATAAAGAATAATTTTAATGAATCTGTGGGAGAATTTAATACAAGGTTTAATAAAGTGTTGAATAGAACACCAAGGGACGTAAGGCCTGTTGATTCTTTCTTAATTAATTTTTATTTAAGTGCATTTGATAGCAAGAATCATTATGAGATCAGATCACATAGATCAACAACCTTGCAACAAGATTTCAAAGTTGCCACTACTATTTAAAATGATAGAAAATTTGTTGGGAGAATAAATAAGAGGGATGATACTAAGTTGTACAATTCTAAATACCCTAGAAGGGATTATCTCAAAGATATTATGGACATGCTCAAGGATTTGAAGGGAAATAAGACCAAGAATGATAGGTCACCATTCTACAAAAATGACAGGCTTAGAATGCAAGACATGCCTTATAATAAAAATTGTAAGGATAGTAAAACTGAAAGGCAAAGTTATACTAAAGAGACACCTGATCCATTGAGAAGGAATAATCATTTGGTAGAGAGTAATCTTGGATATGATGCATGTACATTATACCACATTCTCCTGAAAATTGTGTTGTGGCCCAGAGTTTGTAAGAGGAAGAAGTTTAGAGTGATGATCAATACCCATCAGTGAATGGAGTCTCAATTGAACCCTTATGGGGGAGACATGACTACAATTCTTATGATGAAGAATATATACATGGAAATGATTTAAACAAAATATATTAATGTGATGGGAAACATAAAGGAGCTAAAATATTAAGGAGATTAACAGGTGAGGAAAAAGAAGCTTATACTATTGTAGTAATTGAAAAAGCAAAGAGTAATTACTGGTTGAGGAATAGAACAGTAAATGTTGATCAAGGAAAACCTACTGGAATATGTGGCAAAGTTCCGAAGCAAAAAGGAAGCCAGACGGGCACTCTAAGAAAGAATAAAGATGATGCTGCAAAGCAAGATCAACAAGTACACCATCATGAAGCCCCAAATAAGAAAAATCCAAAGGAGAAAGAAACGGTTAGTAAATCTATTCCCAATGATAATTCTGTTATGTCTAATGCTCTATCTCAAGTGAAAATTGATATTCCTTTGCTTGAAATGATAAAAATTCTAGAGTATAAAAATGAAAGTTTGAAAGTATTTTCTAATGTAGGTGATGTTTCTAAAGAAGAATCTAATTAGAAATGAGTAAATGAAGAACCACCTATTTTTTTTTATCGAGGAACTTAGGCTACTAAAAGTGAAGCACAAGTAGATCATTGTTATCTTATATTGTTGATTAAAAATACATTTGTTAAGAATTGTATGATAGATTCAGGAGCAGCAGTAAACATCATGTCATCATAAGTTATGAAAGAACTTGGAATGAAATTGATTCAACTTATGGAAAATGTTATGCCATGTATAATATATCTATACTTGTTGTTGGTATAATGAAAAATGTAGAATTGAAATTTCCTTCTTGTCTTGAAGTATCATATAAAATTGATATTACTATGGTTGAAGTGCCTTCTAATTATGGAATTCTTCTATCTAGATAATGGTCTAATCTAGTAGCTGATCATGTTAAATTAGATATATATTATGCTACTACTCTAGTGAATGACATGAAAGTGAGAATTGACAAAGAGCCTAGATCATCCTACATCATTGAAGATATTGATCTAGGATAGGTGAATTGCTTTTTTCACACTGACATGGACAATTTCAAAGTAAGTATAACTAAAAGTGCAATGAAAACTACTGAACAAATTGAGATTTATGCTAAAGAAGATCAAAATATGATATGGAAAATATATTCTGATGGTGCATGGAGTAAGGAAGGGAATGGTGTTGGAGTTATCTTTGTATCTCCCAATAAAAAACTTGTAAATATTCTTTCCTTTTGTCTTTTGAATGCACACACAATGTTTTTTGAATATGAGGCTCTTTTATTAGGCCTTAGAATTGCAAATAAGCATGGAATAAAAAATATATCTATCTATGGTGATTTTGAATAAATTGTTTCTCAAGTTAGAAGTAAATTTATTACCTAGAATTCAAAATTGAAATGTTATAGAAATGAGGTTTGTGATTCCATAGAAATTTTTGATGCATTTGCAATAAATTGGATTGATAGATCAAAAAATATTCTAGCATATTTTATGGCTAACTTGGCTATCAGACAAAATGATGTACCATTTGATGAGATAACACAAGTAGAAATCAAAACCTGACCATCAATACCAGACAATGTGCAGAATTGGTAGGTGTTTGAGGATGACCATGATATAAGGAAATTTCTCATATGTGAAGAATATTACGAGGACCAACTCATATATTATAATGCATATGTGGAGAAAGAGGAAGTTAAATAGCTTTTGTTTGGAAAAGAAGTTGTTCAGTTAAAAACAAATAAGATTCCTAGGGGGTTGGTTGCATTAAAAAGGATATTTGACAATAATGATAGAGTGGAATTAGAATAAAAATATTCAAGAAATGATGATGTAGAAAAGATAAATATTGGGAATGAGCACACTCCTAGGGAAGTGTACATTGGAAAAAGGCTTACTCCCAAGATTAAATCAGATTTAGTAAATCTATTGAGGAAGCATAGGTATGTTTTTGCATGGTCATATGATGGCCTCAAAGCATATAGAGAGGAATTATTTCAGCATGAGGTTCCTCTAAAACCAGATGCAAAGCCATTTAGGCAAAGGAAACATCTTATAAATCCTACCTTATCTCCAAAAATGAAAGAAGAGTTGATTAAGTTAAGAGGTGAAGGAATTATCATGCTAATTAGACATTCTACATGGATATCTAATTTAGTTCCCGCCAGGAAGAAAAATGGTGATATCAGACTTTGTGTAGAGTTTAGAAACTTGAACATATCATAATTAAAGGATAATTATGCTCTGGCCAACATGGAATCATTACTCTAGAAGGTGACATGAAATTAATTTATATCCATGATGGATGGTTTTTTAGGGTACAACCAAGAAAAGGTCAAGGAGGAAGAAAAATATACGACAACCTTTACAACACCATGGGGAACATATGTGTATGAAAGAATTCCTTTTGGACTTACCAATGTCGGGGATACATTTCAAAGGGATATGGATGTGGATTTTGAAGGTTTGATTGATGTCCTTTTGACAATATATCAGGATGATCTGACATCATATTAAAAGAAAGAACAGGATCATTGTGACCATTTGGAGAATATTTTCATACGAGCCTTGGAGTATGGTATATCCCTTAATCCTAAAAATGTCATTTTGGAGTTATAGAGAGTAAGATATTGGGGCATATTGTGTCAAAAGAAGGTGTAAGGATAGACCTTAAGAGGATTTTTTCCATAGATAAGATCCAAGTTCATAAAAATATCAAGGATATTCAATCATTCTTTGGATAGATAAATTTTGTCAAAAGGTTTGTATCAAATTTCTCTGAGATTGTGAAACCAATTGCAAAAATGATTAAAAAGGGAACAGAGGTAAAATGGACAAATGAAGCCTTAAAAGCCTTTTCAAATATAAAAAAGGATATCAAAGAAGCTCTTGTTCTCAAATCTCCTGATTTCTCAAAACCTTTCCAAGTTTTCTCTTTTGCTTCATATCACACAATAGCTATTTCTATGTTACAAAAGAATGATAGAGGATATGGGCAACCTATAAATTGTTTTAGTAAAACTCTTCAGGTAGAAGAATTTTATTATGAGATAAATGAAAAGAAAGCTTATGCTTTGGTAAAGGAAATAAAATACTTGAGACCATATTTGGTAGGAGTAGTAGTGATAGCTTATGTGCCAAATGTTGTAGTAAAAGACATATTCAGACAAGAAGAAACCACTGGTAGGAGATTTAGATGGATTAATCAGATTCAAGAATTCAATATTGACATCTAGATCACCAAGTTGGTAAGAGGTAAAGGCCTTGAAAATCTTATGCTAGAATCTGATCTTGAAGAAACTCAAGTACATCAAGTATAATTGAATCATTCTATGGTAAGTATAGAATGATGCCCATGGTATAAGGATATTTTTTACTATTTAAGAGAGATGAGATACCGGGAATATCTCACTAATAGTCAGAAGAGAACCATAAAAATATAAGAAGCTAGGTATGTATTTATTCAAGGTGACTTGTATTGGAAGAACAAGGATGATGTTTTATTATTTTTCCTAGATATACACCAAGAAAGTTCAATACTTAAGGAATTACATGAAGGAGTTCACATACTAAACAAACCTTCCAAATGTAGGGAATTGACTTCATTGGATAAATTTTTGATAAGTCAAGTGGAGTTCACAAATGGATCTTAGTGGCAACAGACTACTTCACCAAATGGGTTGAATCAATCCCAACCAGGAAAGCCACAAGTAAAGTGGTAACTAAATTTTTATTAGAAAACATTCTGACTAGTTTTGGAGTTCCTCATAAAATTGTGGTGGATAATGGATTTCTATGAAACATATGGAATTATGATATCATATTCCTCACCATATCATCCTCAAGGGAACAACCATGCAAAATATAGTAATAAAAAGATTTTAAAGATAATAAAGAGGATGTTAGATAATAATAAGAGAGCATGGGATTCAAAGATAAACTTAGCATTATGGGTTGAAAGAGTTATTATAAAGAAATCTATAAGTTTTTCTCCATATAAATTGGTTTATGAAAAGGAAGCTAGATTACCTTTGAACAATCTGCACCCAGTATACAAATTTTTCACCAAAGAACAACTCAAAGATATAAAATTTATGAAGGAAAGGATCAATCAATTGATTGAATTAGAAGAACTCATGAAAGAATCTCAAGAAAAGAATACCAAGAAAAAACAACATGTTAAACTCTTACATGACAAAATATCATAAAAAAGGAAATTAAATGAAGGTGATTGGGTGCTGAAATGGAATGCTAAAGATCAAGAAAAAGGAAAGAATGGGAAATTTGAGGCATTGTGGCTTGGTCTATATGTCATTTCAAAAAAAGGAGGAGATGATTCTTATTTCATGCAAGATACATATGGAAGAGTTCTGAGATTCTGAGTGCATGCTCAATATCTTAAAATATTCTTCTCTTAGACATACATGGACTATATCAAAACTTTTAGAGTAGGATTTTATTTGTTATCCTGCTCATTTTCTATTATTCTTTCTTTGATCTAATGGTCTATTTCTCTAGAGAAAATTAGGATCTCTCTATGTCCACATAGGATTATGCATCCCCAAAACTGTTAAAACATAAAATTTCAACTTATATTCTTATCTTTTTAGTATTATTTTATATCTTTCAAATCATATATTTGCCTTAGTATTTCTTATGCCACCATGATGTTTTAACTATAAGAATAGTTACTGTGGTTTCTTCATATGTAGGAGGAAGATTTCATAGTGACGTAAACATAAAAAAAATGTCTACTCAGTAAAAGTTGGTACGTTGACATCAACATGAAACAAAGGAATTTATCGATTAAGCTTTATGAAGTTTGTTTGACAGAACAAGTGAATAAAATAAAGTATCCAGCAAGATCAAGATTAACTAATCTCGTAATCTCGTGGTGATATCATCCTTACATCTTAGTTGATCATGGGATAATGAGGGATTGAAACCTATCCTAATTTAGTGGTAATGATGGTTAACGATCGAGTTACTAGTAAGATAATGTTCTAGCACATGTTGAATTTCAATGGAGATCATTCGATCTATCAGAAAAGGTTCTTGAGAAATATCTTATGTTATCATCCGAAAAGAGGTTAAAGGGAAGAAAAGATCAATGATTATTTTTATGCCATGAAGAAAGTTGCATGATGGATAATACAGTCAGCATAGCGAGATCATGACACGTGTAAAGCTTCAAAAAATTCAGAAGGTTGAGAGATGGGTAAACCATAGGGAAGATCAATGGTTGTCGTTATCCCATGATTGAACTTGCAGGATCTTTATTTTGTCTAAGATAACAAGATCATACCATGTGTCCTAGGCACACAAGCAATTGACTAGTGAGATGAAGTGGATGACATGTGGAAATATATGATTGGTAGAGAAATTTGGTAAGGATACATATTATTATAAAAGATGATTTAACCAATCTTAATTATCATGCAGCTAAAGTCTCCATCTTTTAACACATGCTTAAAATCAATGAAGATATTTTATTCCACATGTACAGGTGATTAATGTTTAAAGGAGCCATGAGATTGTTTAATAGTTAACTTTAAGAAAAGATCATTGGTCTCCGTGATCTCGTGATCAAAGTTGCAAGGAATTTATTTTAGGTGGGATCACGTGATCATGATATGTGTACTCAATGACAAGAAATTCAAAATATTAGGTTGGCAGTGTCGTTAAGGATTCTTTTGAGGAGTCGAAGGCCATGAACTATATTTTAATGACATGTAAGGTTTTATTAATCATTTTAAATATGTAATCAATGTATTTTATTTTGTGCAGGATCTCAAAGGTGGCCAAGGATATGATTGCATTCATGGGAAGAAAATATGGAACCATGAAAGACAAAATGAATAATCATGTTCATGAAAGAATACTTATAGAGATGGTGAGCCATGCAAAGGATTATTCTCTTTTCTTAAATAATTTCAGAATATCATCTCTGGATTATAATATGTAATCAACTTGGTATGTAAAATGATTAGTTTCCAAATTATTGTGTAAAAAATCTTTATGAAAGGGTATGCCCTTTCATCCAAACTGAATCCTCGTCTATATAAAGGGGATCATTTTGGAAAAAAATATTATTATCAGTTCTTGATGCAATACATTATGTTCTAGTCACTGGAAGTACACGACTGAAAATGAGCCATAAAAAAGTTTGTATTCAGCTAGGTTTTACCATTCTTAATGCAATATAATTTCAGTTGTTCTTTAGTTCTTATTGATATTCATCTTGTCATTTAAATTGACCAGTTATCTGTAATAATATAATTAACTTATATGATTCATTGTGCAATCTCATGACATAATAGTTTGGATCTATTTTAGTTTGATTAATATTAGTGTGAAGGATTGGTTTTCAAACTTCATTCTATCTTATTGGTCTTTCTTAAGGAATTTAAAATCCATAAGACTAAATGAAACAACAAAGTTTTGAATTATTATGCATGCAGAAGCTTTTGAGGTGATGATCTTGTCTTAAAAGAAAGTTTATAAAATTGTCTTACAGGGTTATACATAGGGTCGTTCTAATTGAATTGATGATATTGTACAAAAGATAAGGCACTAGTCTTATATTGTTTTAATGTGGTTTAATCAAGTTTTTCTAGGGAATTCCTAATTGAGAATTACCTTTATTATTTACAACTTTTATCAATACATTGTCTCATAAGCATCAATACAAATTTTTCTCCTACAAGTATTTCAATAGTTGTGATACTCATAATTGATCTAATTCAAGAAAGTAGCTTTCCATCTTGAAGATATTTCTTAGTTTCATACACACTTCTATCTTCTATAAAAAAACCTCTAACTAATAGATTAGGGTTGAGGTATAGGCTCACCCGTCTTGGTTCTACAAATCCTAAAGTGCAGAGGGATTGGATAAAGTGATCATCCCTGTCAGATGCCCAAGTCTGGCTAGAAATTCAATAATTGAGTAGGCAATCTCATAGTATTCCAATATGTTGATTTGGGAACCAACAATTATCTTTTTATATTTGCAAGAAATCCTTAATTCAATCTTTGATGAGTCTATTCATTTAAAATGTGGATATAAACCCATTATAAGTTGGAGAATTGTTTTGAATGATCCATTTGATAGTTGGTAATACTTGTTTTAAGTGACCCCTTCAATGATTTGGGGAGATTTCTAGTGATGAATATATCCTAGGGAAGAAACTCCCTAATAGTTATCATATGGGCCTTAGTATGGCACTTGGATCCCCTTATCCTTTAAAATTGAATATTTTAGGAATTGACATGGATAAGATAACATACCTAATCATGTGATACCATGTACGTTGATTCCATTAAGTGTGGTCCTAGTCTAAAAATTATTAGTAGGTATGGTATTGTAATGAAAAAATATACCCTTACAATTTTACATTATGTTTGGAGTTAAATTTGTTGTTGATCTCCCATAGCATGTTCATAGGTTTTTTAATCTCTTTTCCTTGTGATTTTTCTCTTATGACATGCCAAGTATTAGCCTTTTATTATCACTTTCATTAATGTCACAATTGTAAGAAATTTATCAAAGAATTAAAAAATATCAAGTAGGATGAAATTGCCAAGGCTTTCAAGGAAAAGGAACTTAAAGGATCAAGGATAAAGCAAGTAGATATAAGAGTAAGTGAAAATAAACCCTATCAGAAAATGACAAATTAAAGTTTCTTATAATTGAAATAATGGAACAACATCATGTTAATATCCTAAGCATATATTAGTCTTTGAGTCTACTAAAGTGAGAATCAAGCTACGCAATATGATTTTTTGGGAAACCCCAAGGATGAGAAATTTTAATGTTGTGAAAATAAATAGAATAAAATTATGTAGAGAAATAAATGAATGATAAAAACAAATATTTATGTGGAAAACCATAGAATAAGTATACCAAGAAAAACCATGGCAAAAGATATTTTGTATTTTACTATTCAAGAATTTTCACAATTAAAACAATAATTAAAAGTGTGAAGAAAACATGAATTCTCACAAAATATAAAATTTGAGTTGTAGAGTAGGTAACTAAAGACAATTTTATAAAATTAGAAAGAATGACTCATATACTACATGTTGAACACATTTCGAAATGGCTAAAAATAGTAATTCCCAAAAAAAAATCTAGCTTCACAAGGGGAAAAGCTAAAGGAATGAGACACCTTTTACATGGTAGGGGGGCTACAACCAGCCCCCTTTTCAACCCTCAACCTTCACCCTTCAACATGAAGATATGTCCTTGGAACAACTATGTTAGATGCAATCTTTAGACACTATTATGGTACCACATGATGACTACTTGTCACTACTAGAATAACATAAGAATTGAATTACATCCCAACACTTTAATGATACATGACATAATAAAAACAAAATATCTTTTAAGAAACTTTTAGTACTAGAAGTTCCTTTAGTGAGTGTGAGAAAGATGTGGGATATGTTGAAAAACAAGGGGATTGTTGGTGTCATTAAATATTCACTAAGTACACTTTACTTAAGATTACTTAGGATAATGCATACATAGTAATTTTCATTTGAGACACTTAAGAGTTTGTACCTTTATTTGCATATGGTCTAGGAGAAATTCCACTTTAGGTGGTGATAGTAGTTATCACATTCCACTTTATGTGTAGTCTCCATCTTTAGTGATCTTATCACATTATCATCCTCCACATGTTGCACATACTTCATTGCACAATGGAGGATGATCCACCTTTGGTGGACATGTGATTCTACCTTTGATGAACTATAACTGATTGACTGTTTGAAGATGACAAAGTTGATGATCACCGAGCTATAGAAAGTTAATGCAAGACATTAAAATAGTTAATATATTGTATTGTCATTGATGCCAACTTGATATGGTATGAATAATCATACATATATAGTCATAATATTAAAGAACCAAAGAGACAAAGTTTTTGTTATCGGGTGAAACACAAAAGTGCTGAAAACACCAAATCACAGTGTAAACCGATGGACGGTGCAATCTGATAGACAAAGTAAACCAATGGGCACTACAACCAGATGAACAGTGTAACCTGAGGACAATGAAACCTGAGAGTTCACAGTATTGCCTGATAGAAAGACACAGTGTTTCCTGAGAGAAAGTGGTACCTGAGCTAACTGTAGTTGTCACCGACAACAACTAAATTTTTTGCCCGAGCTATTTGCAGTAGTCACTGAGCACAATTGCAGTGTTGACCGATGAGAACTGATGTTAGGAAAATGACAAAACATCTTAGTTGGCAGGAGCCAAAGATAGAGTTAACTATTTGATTACTTTATTTTCATCAATTAGTTAAGAGATAAAGATAAGAAGGTATTTAAAGCATGTTTTATTCCATAAAAAAAGGAGAGATTTGTGGAATAAAGCTAAAGAAAGCATGGTGATCTTTACGGATCAAGAAGTGATCAACAAAGAAAACAAGAAGAACAAGAAATGGTGAAATCATGTCTATAAAGAGAGACAAGTAATTCATAAGAAATGGGGGGAAGAATAAGAGAATGTTGAAGAGAATTCTGGTGAAGAAAGAAGTCTTCGTATAGACCTGATCATACAAGTTGGGGAATAGAGCTAAAATTTTCTATAGACACCGAGCAATAGAGAAGAAAACATCATTCACCAAGAAGAAAGAAGTGGAGAAAAGGGATTAAAGAGAACAAGTGATCAGAAAGGTATTATGAGCTTACAATAGATCTGAACATCTACAAAGTTTAGTTGTATTTATGAACATATCATATACTATTTCATTTTAACCATTGGATTAGAAATTCTCTTAACCGAGGATGATTTAACCATCCTTTATATATTGAGATACATCCCAAGGAGTATCAAAAGGTTTTTCATGTTGACAAGCATAGTGAATGCGGAGGTCAAGTAATTAACTGTTAGTGATAAATCCTCTAACAAGGTCACACTTAACAGTGTGTTTGTAACCTTTTAACAGGGTTGGCTCTTCACCAAGCTCACTTTAGAAGAGTGAAAATTTTGGGTTACCGGTCCCAAGTGGTTTTTCCCTTAACATGATTTCCATGTTAAAAATCCATGTGTCAAATGTGTATATGGTTCATTGCTTTGATGTTTTTCTTTACACATTACTAAAACATGATTGATCGGTAAATACTAAGTTATTTACTGTATTTCGTCAAATACTAGACAACTATTCAGTAAATCTTAAGAATAAGGATAAACAGTAAACTCCGAGAAGTAGTTATTTGATAAGATTATTTAAAGGCATACAGCTTGTAGGACTGAAGATAACTAGAGGTTTATATTTGAGATATAAAGTTTTGGTTGGTTTATTGGATTAATTTTTGAGGCCACTAATTCACCCCTCCCCCCCTAGAAATTCTACTTTAGGTGGTGATAGTAGTTATCACATTCCACTTTATGTTTTGTCTCCGTCTTTAGTGAAATTATCACATTATCATCCTATACATGTTGCACATACTTCACTGCACAATGGAGGATGATCCACGTTTGGTGGACATGTGATTCTACCTTGTGTGGGTGATAACTTATCTCCTCCTTATCATAGTATCTTATTGTCTTGCCTATATAACAAAACTCATTATGTGCATATTGATTATTTCTTTTAGTAATATTATCATTCTTGCATCTTGTTGCAGTTGTCTTAACATTCTCTTATGGAAGTTATCTTGGTCTTTCATTTGATCCTAAGGGTGTTTTAGAGTGACATAAAACTCTAACATGGTATTTGATCTATATAGGTGTGAAGACTCCTCAAGAGTAGAAAATTTGGGTTGATTCAATTATGGGTGTAGAATAAGGCTATTTGGGCATCATCATTGCATTTGGGAGGCTATTTCTATAAATTTTGACTATAAATTTGTCTATATTAGGAAAAATTCAAATTTGAGGCAATTGTTTTTTGCACAAGCAAGCTGTATGACCCACCTATGTAACGATTGTACAATTTTGCAAAAAAACATATTTTTTAATTCTATATTTTTGTCAATTTTTCAATCTATATTTTATATTGGAAAAATTTGTATCAGGGGTCTACCCCCGCCCTCTTTATTTATAAAATATTTCATAAAGAAGAGTAGACTTTGTGTCAAACATTTCACAGAGACACAACTCTATAAGACAATGAAAGGGACCAACATTCACACCGATTCATCACAATAGCCATGAATTCTCTAGTAAGGAAAGATAGACCACATATTCTATCAAGTAGTGACTTCAAAGTCAAAATTTAATTGTAGAAAGTTTTATTATAAAGAAGATTAAAGCTCTAGTCCTTGTGAATGTGGGAAAATTCCCCACATTCATGTTGGTGAATAAGGTCTCTTGCTGAAAAAATTCCTAACAATTCCAAACCATCAGTCCTCAGAGACATGTGACAACATCGGAGCCTCCACACATGAACTATCTTCCACGCGCCTATAAAAAATTACCTCCACACAAAAACAAGTGGGATATAAAAAACCTTCTACATGGACAATGCCAACTCAGCATGCTAGTTAATGCAACATGATGATTTACATGGCCAAATCACAACCTTCCATGTGGATGAATAAGCCACCTACGCTATCTGCCATGTCATACACCGAGTCAGCAAACACATCATCCACATACATCAACAAATGTGACATCAGAAAATTCAACCTATTTGTTAGCTCTTGAATTGATGATGCCATTAAGAGTTTGACTTCTCTCCTCCTTTACCATTTGAGTTTTTTAGTTACAATTCAAATTTGGAGGCTCATATCTTGCTCATTTAGAGTTTTTTTTGGGTAGAAAATCATGAAGTTTGCAGTGGTGGTTTTATTTCATGATTTTGGTTGATAGTTTTTTGGAAATATTAGTTTTTCATGACTCTACCTATCTAATGCTGATTTATACAACTTCTAAAGCTCTGTTAGGCTCATATAAACCTATTTTTAGGTTCCATTTTTTTGAAAGTTTAAATATTTTTTGTCTACTGCTCAAATATTTATAATATCAAATTGTAGCCATTGTGAGTGGACATATCACTTTCAACATTTGGTCTATTTTGGCCTTCTTGGGATATTTTATTTTCTTAGATCTTTGAGGGATCTTATGCCTTGTTCATTAGAGTCTACTATAGCCTAATTATTGTAGTTTTAAATACTGAAATCAGAAGTCCACTTTTACTTGTTTTGCAAAATTTATTGTGGGGGGTAATTAGTTGTTGATCTCAATTTGTGATGTAAGAAGTGTATCATTAATGTAATCATGGGTTATGCAATATATCATTCCATAATAAATTTGACTAAGGGTAATTATGAGTCATGGGAAAAAGGAGTCATCACACTTATAGATGGCTTAATATCTTGCCTAATCTTTATGGACTCATTCCTAAGCCAAAGTCAAAGTAGAAGAAAATAGTCTGGGAAGATAAGAATGATCATATTAGAGGACTTATTGGTTCGAGTCTCAAGGATGTCTTCTATGATATCTACCTGAGATTGAAGGTATTCAGTTCCCACACACAATTTGGACTATTATTTGGGATATTTTTGGAGATCCACATGTTCCTCCATTCCCAGATGCCCCAGTTTTAGATTGCCTTATTTCACTTGATGATGTTGATAATATTCTATTTCATGTTGATACCAAGTAGAGTAGATTGAATATAATTTTGTAGCACTTTAGAGTTATGATGATTTATAAACTCTACCTATAGCTCCTAATTCTCTAGTTGAGATCACACATTCATCTCTTGTTGCTGATTCCAACATGTCAGTACAAGAGATATCTATTTGTCTTTTTGATTGGGATTCCTATTTGCTAGACATTGGCTCATTGTTTGTGGAGTCTCACATTTTAGATTTGGGAGGAATATTTGAGGGGATTTCTCTTCTCTCTAATGACAACTTCACCACAGTTGGAGAGTCTTCTTCACTATCTTTAGAGATTTACATTCATGAGTCTCGTCCTTCACTTGATATGTCACATTTCTTAGTCTAGGTAGATCATGTTTACATGATGTCTTGTTTGAGCTTGGAGACTCCCGTTCAATTTTCAAAGACATCATTCATATTTGATGATAGTTGTAACAAAAATTTTGTCACTTCATGTTTGTCTTTTGATCTTGTTCGCAATAAGTTTCCATTGGTTCCTTGTTTGTCACCTTATATTATTATTAGGCATGTTCTTGATTGGTTGGTGTCATCTTTATCATACAAAGACATGGAAACACATGTAAAAATTTTAGAGACAACATCATGATACTACACTTGGATTGCACTTCCTAATTCCTATCTAGAATGGGAAGCATTCCTTCATTTGTACTTGGTTTATCTTCTTCCTAAGGGGAGAAACGTTGTTTGTAGGCATTGGACTATGTTTTGTCTTCAAGAACTCACGATTTATGCAAGACATTGTTCATTATGGGGGGGGGTCCTATGGAGTGATATTTTATTTCATATACATTATGTATGTATTTATTTTGGTTTATTGAGCCCTCCATCCATGTATATTTTTTGTTTTCATCTCTCTTTTGGAGGGGATTTTTGTCACATGTGGTTTTCTCCGTTTCTCCACTTTATGAGAGATTGCATTGCATTCACATATTGTATATGGGTACCTAGCATGACATAGTAGTTGGGACCCATCTTATATTGTGAGTTTAAGTGCATTTCCCTAAGTTGCACTTAAGGGTGGGTGTTGGTGTAGTTAAATATTTACTAATTACTCTTTACTTAAGCTTACTTAGGATAATTTATACATATTAGTTTTTATTCGAGACACCTATGAGTTTGTACCTTTATTTACACATGGTGGAGGACAATTTCCACTTTAAGTGGTGATAGTAGTTATCATATTTGACTTTATGTGTTGTCTCTACCTTTAGTGCACTTATTACATTACCATCCTCCACATAATGCACATACTTCATTACACAGTGGAGGAGGATCCACCTTTGGTGGACATGTGATTCCACCTTGTATGGGTGATAACATATATCCTCCTTATCATTAGTCTCTTATTGCCTTGCCTATATAAGTAGGATTATTATGTACATTTTTATTATTTCTATTAGAAATATTATAATTCTTGCATCTTATTTCAATTGTCTTTCCATTCTCTTGTGGCAGTTATCTTGGTCTTTCATTTGATCTAGGGGCTATTGTAGAGTCACCTAAAACTCTAATGGTGATAATATAAGATAATTTGATCAATTTTTCAAAGGAGGTATAAGGAAAATAGAATCAATCCTTGTATTTTTTGAGATACACACATGGGTAATATATTTTAGTTTTTAAAATAGAAGTGAAACTCTAGAGAAGGGATAATAAAAGGGAAGAGAGAAGAGATAAAATAATGAATTTAGATCTAGAGAAATTAAAAATCAAACTATAAATGTTAGTTAAATGTGGGGAATAAAAGAGAGTTGTTACCCATATATATAAAGATACATTGGTTCACCTATTTATTAGTCAAATCCCATATAAGAAATGTGCCTCTAGTCTATAATGGAAGGAAGAGTTTTAAGAACCAATACAAATTTTATGGATCTCACTAGTAGGTTAATTTTTTTTCATGGAATATGAAAAGAGTGGTTTCTGATCATTATACCAATGATTATCCCTACCTATTGTTCAAACTAAAATATGAGTTACATGAAGAGAATGATTCCATCCATGGAGTGATGTCAAGAGGTAGGGGATTGTTAGAAAGATCAC
The DNA here is from genome assembly GCA_018584345.1 of Thuja plicata. Taxonomy (NCBI): domain Eukaryota; kingdom Viridiplantae; phylum Streptophyta; class Pinopsida; order Cupressales; family Cupressaceae; genus Thuja; species Thuja plicata. The sequence continues at coordinate 1,702,057 of MU227699.1, forward strand.
CTCACAAGTAGGATCATGGGTATGTAAAACCTCTATGGAGGAACAATCTATGTACAATGGATAAAATACAACCATTACCCCATTTCCTAGATGATAAAAGACATAGACATCATTCTTAAGATGATAATTTAATCAAGAAAACCTATCTTATATGATACTCCCAAAACATTTTGTTGGTAAATGAGACATAAAAATATACCATAGGGACTTTTCAAAGTGTAGAATACAATTTATTAGGAATAAAGAGGAAGGTACATTTTAAGGTTACAAAAAATAAATATTTATTGACATGTTTAATATGTTGTTCATTTTGGAATGGTTTTATGAATTATGATAGAATATTTGACTTTGAAAAGAAAGAATTGATGTATCATGAAGAAGATAGGTTTACACACATACTACTATACATTGATATGAGAGGTGCATTTGTTGAGGACATAGTGCAGGAAGAGGGTATAGATGAAGATGCTGATTATATATGTTTATACTCATTACGAAGAATTCCCAGAATAAAAATAAATGAATATTCTAATTTAAAAAGTAAAACTATAGTATAAAGTAGTCATGATATATTACAAAGAGTGATTTTGTGGTAAAATCACAACTTCTAAATAAACTAGAAACAAGGGCATCATAGGTTTTAGGAGTTAGAAAGGTATATACTCTTAGGATAGTTAATGAAACAACTCAATATGGTATTATAGGAGAAAAAAATGTACCACATAAATAATTGGTGGAATATGTTTTTATAAAGGAAGAAACTAAACAACAAACCCATATGTTATACTACACCAAGGGGGTTCCCCATAGAAAATTATCTTGATGTTTGGGAGTACGTGGCTACTTGATAACCATGAAATGAATATTTGAGAGGTAAAGGAAACTTTATATAAAAACTTATTATAAAATATACCACACTAGCGATACACTGATAAACATAATATTCCAACATGGAATGTGCTAACTACTAATTAAAACAAGTTTCTTTCCCAAATACAAAGACTTACAACTCACACCATAATATTTGAGTATAGTTAGCCCCAAGATAACCTTAACATGTTGCATAGAAAATGAGATAATATGGGTACAATTATTTTAGTAGACCATCACTCATTGCAATAACTTGGTATCTCAAGAAAGAAAAGATGGTAGAGATAATAAATTGGAGCATGGTATAGGAGGAATTTTGCAAAATAAATTCATTCTATGACTCAAATAAAAAAAATATTTTACTATAAAATATGAAATAAGTGATTGTCACGTGATAGTATCAACGTGAAAGGATGTTAGGGATAAATTTGGAGAAAGGAAGAAGATGTTAGTAGCACCTACAAAAGAACAAATAACTTGTAATTTGAATGAATGAATTGATGAGTCAAATGGGTTACCAAGAATATTTTATTATAAGGCAAGAGAATGAATAGAAAATATTATAATGATGAAAATACTAGTACAAAAATAGATTTATGTGACTAAAAAACTACTAAAAATTGTATGTAAGTGACTAAAATTAGTCACGTGAATAATAGTAGTTAATTTGTAGTCACTTATAATATGATTAAATTTACTACTAAATGATTTAGTCATGGATTTAGTTGCAAATATAGTCACATATTTAGTCATGTATTTAGTCACGTATTTAGTCTCATAGTTAGTCACAAATTTAGTCACAGATTTAGTCACAGATATAGTCATGAACTTAGTCACGGATTTAGTCACAGATTTAGCCACAGATTTAGTCAGAGATTTAGTCATTGATTTAGTCATTGATTTATTCATTGATTCAGTAGTCTTAAAAATAGCCATACAATGAATAATTTATTGAATGCCATAAACTCTATAATGCAAATGATATAATATTAAACTTGAACTAAAATATAAAGAAAATAAAAATATTACATATATGAACAACCTACAACATGCTATAATTAAAATATTGGTGCAACATTGCGATAAATAAATGTAATAATCTTCAAATATAAAAAAAGATTAATGAAAATATATATGTAGATGTAAAAGCTTAGAGTATATATTTAACTTAATAAAAAATGTAAAAGTTTTCTTAAGAGTTTCTAACTCTCTCAAATACACCATGATAACTAAAATCCTTAAACAACACATTCAAAATATTGCATAAAGCTATAATGAGTCAAGATGTCTAACAACGAGCAGTACATGATAAACATGTTTAATTATTCCATTTTTTGCAAATACTCTAGTGGCCACTATGCGAAGGTTCCCTCTTTCTCTTTTAGGTGAATGACTGCATCTATTTTGTCTTCATAAAAAAGAGGAATGTTACTTATGACCTTTATAATGTTTATGTTTGCATCTCTTGTTCCTTTCAAATTTACTACATGAGGAATAGATAGGGAATTAATCCTCCCAATTCCCACAACATCACCATCATATGGATCCAACACCCTAACTTTATCCCCTTCTTTGAGCTTATTATCAATAAATTTCTATAAAAAGGAAAAAGAACATATTATATTACATAGTTAATTATGAAATCCATAAATATAAACACTTGTACGTTACCATGTATGCATACCAGACATATAAGATTATGAAAACATTATTACATATTTGATTAGTAAAAGAAGGATGATATCCCTCAAGCAGTACATATAATGAACAACACCAGAGATACACATAAGAAAAAAAACAATACATATATAATAGCAAGAATAATACATGTTTCAAGTAGTTTGTCAATCTACATTTTTGCATAAGTGTAAAACAAGTTGAACATGCCTACTATGTTGAATAGATCACCTTGACGGTAAAAAGGGTAAAAGAGAAAAGTTATTAAAGGAAAAAAGGTAATATTTCTTAGAGGCTATTAAACCTAGCATGAAACATATTAATATATATGCAATTTTCAACAATCAATGATATATAAGTTTACTAATCTTGCACTAGGTGAAATAGTTTTTTTCTACAGACATTGATATCCATGGTCAAACAAATGCGCTCATATATAAATGAAGGGAAGAGGTCATAGTGTGGGGATATAAAGTAAAACTAGATACAAAGACACTGACATTAAGAGGATCTTGACCATGAAAGAACATTAAGGCTAGTGAAAGGAAACAAATTAGCTAGTGCAATACTTGAATATAACTCACCTCAATTTGATAAGAATTATAGCTGCTATCAATATGAACATACTCTTCATATTCATTAACATGAATATAATCACTATCTACAACAATGTTAACTAGTTCTTCTTTTCATTTTTCTTTCATATGATTGCTCTACATGTGGTTTAAACATCATGTAAATTTAATATAAGTTAAATAAATAATGCAAATGACATAAAAAATCATAACAACTATTATATTACCTAAAATTCAACAAAACCATAATTATTGGGACATTGCACATTCTTGTCCACTAGTTTACCATGATCAACACAAATATCAACAGCTCTATTGGCATCGAGATGCTTTTAATTTTGTGTTGCTTTTATAAAATTGTTCTGCATGTAGTTGAAACAAGATCAAGAAAAAAAAATTGTCAAATTGGAGCCATTATAATTGGAATTCTTTGTTGTCATGAAGTTTGATTGTTGATATATAGAGGAATTAAATGAACCATCATGATCATGGAAATAGTTTCCTAATTTTTTTTAAATCATTAAGAAGGGGACTGTTAAATAGTCCTAGTCTCTAGACACTTAACTACGTACCTACAACTAAGGTTTGAATGTGTGAATCATCATAGAACTCCTTAAAATATAAGCACGCCTAGTGAAACACGTCCAAAAAATGACTTCAAAGATCTGACCAAAACTTAATTTAAAAATCCCTAGTAGTTGAATTTAAAAATATCATTTTTATTAGTAGAATATTATATTTCTATATAAAATATAACATATATGCAACTTAAATAGACCAATTACCTATTAGTAATCATAAATTATTAATTGTTATAAAAATAACACATTATTATATAACATATAACTTATATTCAATACAAAGGGACCAATAATTGAACACTAAATATTTGTGATAATCTCACACATTCTATGGGAAAATACAGACATTTATTGTGTTTATCTTTTATATTTGTGATAAGACAAATAGTTAATATAAAATATTTGAAATTAACTATTGGCCCCTCTCCCCTAGTCGATTTATTTTTCTCCTTTACCTTTTGTGACTTATGCCATGGGTCATCTAATCATTGAGAGGTTTTTTTCATTGAAATACTAGTAGTTTATCACTTTAAGTTGGGACCCTTTTATTTCTAACCATGTCTCTCATCTTTCCTAAGTGGGCTGATTCATTCTATGACTTAAGCGGGATCATTTTACCTTTTTAATTCAGGAGCTATGTGTCATTTTCTTATGATCCCATGATGATATCACCTTATGTATTAGTTTCATCATAGGATGGCAATGTCCTATCATCTTTCCTTTTCATGTTGGTCAGCGTCATTATTTAAAACCTTATATTATAATCTTGCGTCCAACTTAGATAAGGTTGAATTACTATAGTCCCAATATTTTGCACATGGTGAAAATGAATGAAGATCTTTTAATATGTTAGGAAAGTTTCTCTATGATTACTTCATCTTAATGATGCCCCATGATTAAATCTTTCCTAAGTTGGCTGATTCATTCTATGACTTAAGAGGTATCATTTTACCTTTTCAAGTTGGGAGCTACATGCCAAGTTCTTGTGATCCTGTAATGATGTCACCTTATGTCTTAGTTTGATCATGGTATGGTGACGTCTCACCATCTGTCTTTTTCCTATTGGTCACCATCATTTCTTAAAACCTTATATTATAATCTTGCATCCAAATTGGTTAAGGTTTGAATTACTATATCCCTAATATTTTTGCACATGGTGAAAATAAATAGAGCTATTTTAATATGTCAAGAAATTTTCTCGATGATTACTTCATCTCAGCAATGCCCAATGATTACATCTCTAAAGAAATTGATGGGTCTCATGATCCCACAGTCCAAGATGCTTGATATTTATTCTTCATGGGAATATGAGATATTGCCATGCATCTTGTCCAATGGGCAATTGTGAAGTGAGACCGAGTAGTTTTAGAGGTGGAGAATGATGATTGGTTGTGTGTTCTTTACTTCCATTGTTAATTTGTATTAAGCATAAAAGACATGCAACTAAAGTGATGATGTTTTAGCACATGCTCATAATTAACAGTGGTGTTTTAACTAACAAGTAAAGATGATTGAAGTTTATTAGCCTTTATTTTTCAGTGATGATTAACTTCCTATGATGATCGATGACTCTCATGATCCTGCGATCCAAGATGCTCGATCTTTATTCTTCACAGGATCGCAAGAAGTGGGTACATGGTGCTTCCCTCAATTTTTTTATGGTTTTGATTCGATAAGGATCTATGACTGATATTCAAACAATAGAAATTTAATGTTTTTGGCTTGTTTTCTCACTTGCTTGTATGAATTTATGTCAAAAAAACTGGCTACAATTGGTAATAAAAGTTGTGACTAATTTTTTTTTGATTCATTTTGCAATTTCTAAACTTATCAAAGTGCTTTGAGGCCGTTGAGGTGATCGAAGGAGATTTTAGCATGCAAAAGTTAGTGTAGAATCAAGTGAAAAAGTCGTAAGTGGGGTTTGTTTCTCCTAGTACTTGTTCTTGTGATTCCTAAATGTTTTCTTTCATGTTTTATATTGTGGAATTGTGTTCCTATGGTTGAAAAATTCTTGTAGTAGGGTGACTTCACAAAATTGGGGTAGGTTGTGTTACTGAATTGAAGTTCTTAGGTCGGGAGTGCTAGTTTTTTTAATTTGAATTATTTCTAAAAAAGTCCTAGAATTCACCATGCCTTAGTCAAGGGGACATTAATGCCAGAGAGATGACATAAAGAGGCACCATTTTGATGATTTTTTGGATTAGTTGAAGCCCTTAACCAATGATAAGTATGACAGGAAAAAAATTATTAAGGGTTGGAAGGTTTCTGAGGGATTTTATGACAAATATGGTTCTATTTCAGACGCCCCTATACTAGTCAAGGGTTTAGATTTATTCAAATAGTGGTATGGGTAGAAAATATTACAAACCCAGAGTCAAATGCATGACAGTATGACTTGGGGAAATTGGTGGTTCCAAATGTTTTCTCGAATATAGATTTAATGGTGTCTATTATGGATAGATATGATCTAGTCGCCAGAGCTGTGAAAGATAATAGTTGACTACATTTGTTAAGAATTACTAGAGAGGAAATTAAAGAGGTATTTAATACTGTTAAAGAAAATAACAAAAAATAAAGAGAGACAAGAAATTGTTTAATTCAATGAGCAGGAGTAAGAAGATTTACCATGAATTAGTGCAAAAAACTAGGAGCATTCACCAAAGATTCAAGCAACAAGGAGACAATATTTTCAAGGGGGAAAAGCATGAAAAAACCCCCGTGATATAAAGAATGGGAAAAAAGTGCCTAAGAATGAGAGAGAGAGAGAGAGAGCCAAGCTCATACAATAGTATTCAAGAAGGAGAATTAACATACTTAGTCTATATAAGAAGAGAAGGAGAGACATCTCTTTAATAGAGATGTGAGAGAGGAGTTGCATGGTAACTCCCATATCTATGTATGCCACATTTCAATAGTGTGTGACACAAGTGTAGGGTTCCTCATAAGGAGGAATAACTAAAAAATAAATTATAATAAAAGGAATTATCCTCACACTTGTACAAGAAGACAAAATAGGTGTAGGTATTCCATACGAATCTCCTACTTACATTAGTACAAGTAAAGATTAAATTCTAACACCCCCTTTAATCTTTACTTGGGGTTTTACAAAAATCTGCAACTGGATTATCCTTCTTGTAGTAGAGGAGGAAAACTTGTTTTTCTTCACTTTGAGTTGATAGTAGGTGATTGTGCAATGATAAATGCTTGGATCTTGAAATAGGATTCCTTTGATTTTCATAATGCAAGAGTGTAGGAGTTTGTGGATATAGGCCCAAATCTTTGAGTAAACTTTGAGATTGTTTGTTGTTACTTGTCCAAGAAAGATCACTTGAATCTACCAAAAACTAAGAACCATTATCGGGATTTCTTCCTAAAACTGAATTAGTAGAAGTTGAGTGTGAATAATCAAATATAATTTCATTATAAAGAGGTTTTGTAAACCAAATGGAGTCATTACTAGATACATAATAAAGAATAGAAATAGGACAATCACCATCAATAATATCATCACGAAGATTAGAGTTTAGAGAAGGAGTTGGTCCTCCATAATAACCATTTGAGTGTCATGAAATTCTTTGAAGAAAAGAGGAACATAATCTCCTGTAATACATAAGGGCAAAGTGACATTGATAAATGCATTAATAATTTCATCTTCTTGGTCTAAAGAAGAATAAGTATAAGAAACATCATCAACTGGCAACATGTTATTTCTATGAGGAAAATAGGAAGCGAGGGGATCATCCCCAAAACAAACATCATCACATGGGTCATCCCAGATAGCAAAGTCATTTAAAGGATACATAATGTCACATTGTGGTATAGAGTTTTGGTGAGTTTGAAATGTGTTCTCCAGGACATGCCAAGCCTGATGAGCCTCAGTACAATTAGAGATAAGGTGATATAAGTCTGGATTTAAAGATATCAACTGCCAGGAATCATGGTCAGCCTGAGGAGCGGTGGATGTCAGTTTCAAAATTGGTGAAGACACAATATCCAAAAGGTGTCGAGATTTAAAAAAATAGACATGTGCATCCTCCAAACAGAATAATTTGAACTTGTAAGTTTAAAATTTGGCATTAATGTTGTCATGATATAATTTAAGCAATTAACTTAGATTTGATTAATAAAAAAAACTAAATAAAAGTGATTAAACTTACATGAATTTAAAATATAAAAAGAATGAGAAGAAAAAAAGTTTGAACGATTAAACTTAATTGTTAAAAAAAATTAAACAAATATGATGGATTAGAGTGATTTTAAAATATGAATAAGTATAGATAATAAAAGAACAAGGGTAAGAATAGATAATTAGGAACCTGTACGAAAAAAATGTTAAGATGAAGAATCTTCCTGCAAGGATAAAAAAATGTTAGAATAATGATTAGCTAAGAAATGCTTTTTTTATTTTAAAAACAACGTTAGAATATAGAAATTGTAAGGGAATATAATATAACAAAACATGGAAATGAAATGAATCAGTTAGAAGATGCTACTATCAGAATATGTTGTGCAGGGTAGGTTATGCACCAAGCAGGAAAGAAAAAACATGCATTGGCTGCGCAATGTTGAGGACATGCATTGGTTGCGCAATACTAAGGAGGTGAAAGGCAGCGAGGAGGGAGACAAAAGGAGTTGCACAAGTGTAAGAAGCTAAATTTGTTGCACAATGAATGCAAAGAAAATAATATAAGTTGTGCAAAGATAAAGTAGCAACTAAGCTTAAGAAAGGTAAGAGCTACGCAATATAAGAACCAAGGCACTCTTCCTTCAATGTGAGGCTGCACAAAGTTGTACAAAGAAAAGAATAAGGGATGTTGCGAGTAAGGGGGGTGCATGGGAATACAACTCAGGAATAAAAAGTTGAAACTTTGTAAGAGAGAGTGCTACGCAAGGAGGGTAGACTACTGCAGGGAGAGAGTTAAAGGCTTGAGAGGAAAGAGATTAATGTTGGGAAAAGGCAGAGAGGGAGATAGGCTGTGCAACACAAGGAGAAGATGCTTCCAAGCTAAATAATATTATCCATAATCAAATCATGCTAAAGTCTGTGCAAAAAACAATAGAGATATTGATAACCGAGATGTAATATACAAAAAAATAAACATGAGACTGATGAAATATATATATATTAGTAACCAGAATTTAAACATTATTTCTTGCAAAGAATGTTAGAGAAAATCCCCAATCTTTAGAAGTTGAATCTTACCAAACAAATGTCCCAGCGTAGGATTCTTAGAAGTTTAAGTATGGTCTTGATTTGAATTTATGAATAAATCAAAGAACTCATTCTAGAGCTTTACCGCAGAAGATGTAGAAATAATGCAGAAAAAAAATTGAATTTAAATAATACTCTTTGATATAAATTGATTAGTGGTACACTACTTTGATTTACCAGAAAAACTCTTTTGATACCCTGTAGATCAAATAAGATAGATCAATAAAAAAAAACCTATAGATTGTTAGAGAGAAATAACATGCAAGTATAGAGCCAAAACATGCAAAAAAAATGCAAATACTAAAACTAAACCCTTGCGGTTGCCCGACTGAGGGTAAAAAATAAAAAATACATAAGAATCAAAAAGTAAATCAGCAATAAACTCTCTCAAGAGCCTCCAATATTGGAGTGCTCCAAGATATGGTATCTCCTTCACCTGTACACTCAATAGAGGATTCAACCAACCTGCTCTAATACCATGTTAAAGAAAATAACAAAAAATAAAGAGAGACAGGAAATTGTTTAATTCAATGAGGAGTAAGAAAATTTACCATGAATTAGTGCAAAAAACTAGGAGCATTCATCAAATATTCAAGAAACAAGGAGACAAGATTTTGAAGGGGGAAAAGCATGAAAAAACCCCTGTGATATAAAGAATGGGAAAAAAATTCCTCAGAATGAGAGAGAGAGAGAGAGAGAGCCAAGCTCATACAATAGTATTCAAGAAGGAGAATTAACCTACTTAGTCTATATAAGAAGAGAAGGAGAGACATCTCTTTAATAGAGATGTGAGAGAGGAGTTACATGGTAACTCCCATATCTATGTATGCCACATTTCAATAGTGTGTGAGACAAGTGTAGGATTCCTCATAAGGAGGAATAACTAAAAAATAAATTACAATAAAAGGAATTATCCTCACACTTGTACAAGAAGACAAAATAGGTGTAGGGATTCCATAAGAATCTCCTACTTACATTAGTACAAGTAAAGATTAAATTCTAACAAATACCTATGAGCCTGCAACTTTCTTCGAGGAGATTGGGCTTGAGAATTTTTCTGCTAGATATACCAAGACTAGAGAGATGATCAAGGAAAGGTTATTTCCTATACATTTGGCTAAGGTTGGATCAACAAAGTATTATGTTACTAAGGAACCTTTTCTCCTGGAGGCCTTTTCCAAGCATGCAAATGATAATTATATTTCTCTATGTCAATTGCTAGGTAGACCTCTAGGTTCTTTTATGCCAATTGAATACATGGATATGGTTATTCAAATTCAACACCCTGGCTTCACCATAAATTATGACTTTGCCCCATTTGTTGTAGAAAAAATTCATGAGGGGCTGGTGGATTTGCAAAAAGGAGGTACCAAGAGTTTCTACTGGTATTCCTTCCTAATTCATATCTTTCTTTCTAAGAATGAAGATTACTTTGCAAAGCTCATGCCCTTAAAGAGGAAATTGGATGGTGACCCAATGCCATTCCAAACTTATTCTACTTTTATATCAAGAGATTGGGAAGGGTCAAGTTACGTGTTGTTTGATAACAATTTTGTTTCAAGACTCAGGGACAGGTTAGTGGAGAATCCAAAAAGGATTCCTAAATAGTTGTTGGATTTTTTAAGGCCTGGGGATGGAGTTCTAGAGTTGGGGGTTGATCATAATTGGGGAGATGTAATCCCATATAAATTTAACAATATGATCAGAGTGTATGGTTATGAGGGGCATCCTTTTCTTTTTCCTTTACATGTAACACTAATATTTGGTTTTGTTGAGGTTATCAGGAAAATTGGATGGACACAGGAGGAGTTAATAGGAAGGGGAATAGGTAGTTTGTTCCCCAATTTCACATTCTTTCATCATTTTTATATGTGTAAAGGAGGATGGGTGCATATCCTTAAAGTGTTACAACCATATAATATGGGGTGTACTGTGCCTAGGAACAATGATCTAGAATATTTTTATAATTTTTTAATAAAAAGAATCAGGGTGAAGGAGATGGCACATGAGTTCAATTATTTGGAAGATTGCATCAGGATCATTTTTATGAGAGGATACATGAAGAAAGAAAGAAGAAGTGGCTTACCTTCAAGAAATGATGATATGAGATTAATAAGTTGGACCCATCATATAATCCATTGTCATCCATGCCCCCTTTTTATGTCATGATGAATACTATTTTTAATTTATTTGAAGATGTCTACACTGCTCTAAGGAAAAAGAATAATAGGTTGAATGAATTTGTTACATCAACTTCTAAAATTTAGGAAACAAAGAAGGAAAGGGGAGGATAGGCCAATAATACTAACTCTGAGGAGGAAAAGATGAATATTAAAGGAAAGAAAATTATGATTAGCAGCAAGCCAGTTGCACCTCCTCTTATGCCATTGAAGGGTATAAGTATTTTAGACCCTAAAGATCCACCAAGGAGAGAGATTCCTCTCCACCATCACCTAGGCCTATACTATTAGTAATAACTAAGAGGGAGGGGGGAGGGGTGAATCAGTGACCTCAAAAATCAATCCTTAAATCAACCCTTAAAACTTATAACCACAAATTATGTCTCTAGTTATCTTTTGTCCTACAAGATGAATGCCTTGAAATACTTATATCAATTTCCTACTTGTCAGATTGCTTTGTAAATCTCTCTTCTGTATGATTACTGATAAGTATTCAACTATTTACCAAAACACAGTAAATATGCAGAGTATACCGATAAATCCAGAATTGCATATGTGAAATGTAAAATAGTAAAGTAATGAAACATAAACACATAACACATGGATTTTTAACGTGGAAACCCTCTTAAGGGAAAACCACTGGGACTGGTACCCCAAATTTTCACTCTTCTAAAGTGATCTCTGTTAGGAGCCAACCCTGTTAAAGGTTACAAACACACTTTTAGGTGTGACCTTGTTAGAGGATTTAAAACATAGTTTGTCACCTAGTATCTAGCATCTAATGCTACCATCCTTGATCAAACACTCACTTGGCCTATCAATAGGTATCGGGCATATCCAATGCTACTTTCATGATCAAAATTTTTGATACTCCTTGGGATGTATCTCAATTGTAGAATACTTTTAAGTCCTACTCGGTTAAGAAACTTGATGCTTCAATGGTTAAACTGAATCATTAATGATATGTTCATACATAAAACTCAATTTCAGATTTTTAGATCTATTGTAAGTGCATTACCTCTATGATCAATATAATCAATTCTATACCTTTGCTCCACACTATTCTACTCTATGTCTATAGAATCTAGATCTTTCCTTAGCTTGTTGATCAAGACTAAATGAAGACTTTCTTCTCCTTCAGATTTTCTTTAGCATCTTTCCTCTTCTCTTTTTCACCCCACACACCCATTCGTAATGAATTGGGTTTGTCTCTATATAGACATGATTTACCTTTTCTTGGCTTTCTTGAATCTTGGCATGATCCACAATTCTCACCAATTAGATTTAAAGCAAACTCTTTTTTTATCTCAAAGAGATCTTCTTTCCAACTAGACAAATTAGAGTTAAATTAATTACTTATCTCTGGCTTTATCCGGATGATTAAAATAATGATAAGTATCTGTTAAGTCTATTTATAGCTCTTGACAGCTAATCATTTTGTCATTTTCTGAACTCTCTGTTCTATCGGTCAACACTCTAGTTAGTCATCGGTGATAACTGTCTATTCTATCAATGTGACTTCCATTATCATTGGGATCTCCATCCTTGTCTTTTCCGTCAGGCAATACTGAAATTTTTCTGTCAGGTTACTCTGTGTTTTTCTCATTGGGCAACACTGTAACTTTGCTAATCGGTAATGCTGTGCATTAGCTCGTTGGGTAACACTGTGACTCTGCTCTTTCACTCTGACCGTTAGTGTCCACTCCATCAGTGTATGCAGTCACTTTGTGAATACTTGACTTGTATTCATTACTGATAGCATAGCCTTGTGATGCAGGAGCATCCTGGGTGTAAGGGCAATCTTGCATCACCCAAAAATATGTGTTTTTCTATTCAATAAGGGCTATTTTGTACAAAGATGCTATTTTTGGAAACTTACTATTTTTAGTAAGTTGGTCGTTTGAACTCAGAATGTTATAATTTTCTAGGTGAAGGTTCATCTTAGTCATATAAGAATGCTAGTTGAATTTCATTGCCAAATCATCTGTATTGGTGAAGTTATTAAGGATTTACTATTGAGATTTTAGGGTGCAAAACCTTTGAGCTCAATTTTCAGGACCTTAGAGGCTCCAGATCAAGGTCGAACCCCTAGTTGACTAGCACTTTGCAAGTTAGGCATTGTAGATCGTGATCTTTCCTTTCCGGAAAGTGGTTATAATAGCCAATTGGAGCTACGGTTCAAAACTTATGGCTTCCGGAAGTTGGGTCACCTAATCTCATGTTTTGTAAATATTTAAAGTCGACCCTTTTGTAATAAAAGTGAAAAATAATAAAATGCTAAGGGTAGTCGGCCTTAATGGCTAGATTTATGGAACCTTCTTAGGCGGTGGAAAATTGCCTATTTAAGGAAGGCCCGTGGTTTTTTTCTAGGGCAGTTCTAGGTGGTTATTTGAGGCTTTGTCCTACAGATTATTGTAAGGGATGCCCATGTGGCTTTTGATATTGTAATTCTAAAGTTTGTAATTCCACATTTGTGGAGCCAATAAGAAGCCAATTTTTTGTTCTTGCAAATTTCTATTGTTTCTCTTTGTTTCTGTCATGTACTTGTGGTATTAAGGGGAGTCCCCTTCATCAAGTGGTATCAGAGCGAGAATTTCCTGAGTGTGTAGACAGATCGCTGACTGTGAGGCAGTTTGCACCAAGATCATGGTTAGGGTTTCAGCGATAAGCGTGAAAATACCTCCACGAATGGAGCATGGCAGAAGAGCTGGAGGTGTACCACCTGAGGTTAGAGCCCTCCAGAGACAAGTGCAAGCATTGCAGGAAGAGATTCGCAAAGGCATCAATCTTTCCATAAGAGAGGAAAGTGAGGATGAAGCCAACGTAGAAGGAGATTTTGATCAGGAAGATGAAACTTTGAACCAAGAGGAGGAAAGGCTTTTCCAGGCCATTTCCAAGATTGGGAAAAGACCTAAGATTAAGGTTCCTACATTTTCAGGGAATCTTAATCCAGAGGAGTTGATTGACTGGATCAACAAATGTGAATAATATTTCGAGTATGAAGATATTGACGATCTTGATTGGGTCAAGTTTGCGAAGGCCAAACTAAAGGGTCATGCAAAGATCTGGTGGCAGGAGATCCAATTGGAGCGAAAATAAAAGGGGAAAGGATAAAATCACAAGATGGGATCGGATGGTGGATAAGTTGAAGTGGCAGTTCATTCCTGTTGATTATGAGCTTGACCTATTGAAGAAAATGCAAAGTTTGAAGCAAGCAGGAAGATCTGTTCAGGAGTATACAGAGGAGTTCTATCGAATCCTCATCAGAATAGGCCATGCAGAAGCTAATAAGGAGAAAATTGCCCATTAACTTAATGGGTTGAGGCCAAGCATTCAAGAGGAGTTGAATCTAGTTTGAATGAACAATATTGAGGAGGCATACCAGTTTTCCCTGAAAGTAGAAGAAAAGCTGAACAAGAAGTTTGAGAGCAGACAAAATGGAAGAGGTCGTGGTGGAAGATCTGGTGGATGGTCATATGGTGGCCAAAATGAAGATTCAAAAAAGAAGGATGAGGCCAGTAACAGTCAGAATCAACGAGGAAACAATTCTAATTGTTTCCAAGATTAGAATAATAGAGATCAGAGAGGAAGAGGAAGAGGAAAAGGATCTGGAAGAGGAGGCTTCTATGGAACATGTTTTCACTGTGGAGAAGAAGATCATAGGGAATTTGAATGTCCTCAGCGCAAAGGAAGAACAGATAGGAGAAATGAAGGCCAGGCCAGAGTTGCACATGTAGATGAAGATACCAGATCGTCACATTTTGAAGATGCTAAAAGAGGAGAAACATTGATTAACATAAGAGTCCTGCTGAGTGGTGAGAATGAACCTGAACAAAGGAGGAGCCTATTTTGCACCAGGTGCAAGTGTGAGGGTAAGTGTTGTGATTTTATTATTGATAGTGGAAGCACTGACAATTTGGTTTCAGAAGAGATGGTGACAAAGTTGAAGCTGAAGAGATAGAAACACCCACATCCATATCGGATTGCCTGGGTACAGGATGACCACAAGGTCATGGTCAATGAACAATGTCTCATGAAGTTCAAGATTAGCAGATACCATGATGAGGTACTGTGTGATATCATATCTATGGATGTATGTCATATGTTATTGGGTAGACCATGGCAGTTTGACAGATGTGTTGTATATGATGGTCGTGTGAATATCTATTCCATGATAAAGGATGGAGTGCGACATAAGCTAAAGCCATTGAATGACACAGAAGAAAAGGTATGTGGTAGTGCAAGAATAAATTTTGTTGATGGAAAAAAGTTCCTAGATGGTATGAGGCATGAGCATGTGTGT
>MU227699.1:1729231-1747359 GCA_018584345.1 Thuja plicata
TAATCAAATCATGTGTTATGTGTTCTTGTGTTAAGATTCTTGAATGCATATTTGTTTTATGTTTAATTGGCTGAAATATAAATAATTGATAAACATTGATTCACCCCCCCTCTCAGTGTTTCTAACAGAATGCTCCTCTACTTGTTATCTTCCAGTCATCAATATTTCCATCCCAATCAGTGTCAATAAAGACCTTAAGTTAAAATTTTCCTTCTCTTCTATACCATAAGCCATATTCCTCGGTATTCTTCAGATATCGTAGAATTCTTTTTACAACATTCATATGTGATTCTCTAGGATTAACAGAAATTCTTGCAACTATTTCCTACTGCGTGTACAATATCTGGTTTAGTGTGTACAACATACATGAGTTTTCCAATCATTGATCTGTACAAAGTCTGATTTACCTCTGATGACTTGTCCTCCTTTGTTAGCTTACATCCAGTTGCCATCGGTGTTCCAAATGGTTTGGACTCTTCCATCTTGAATATTTTCAGTACCTCATTGATGTATTTGGATTGTGTAATGAAAATACCTTCATCTTGTTGCATAATCTATAGACCAAGAAAGAACTTGATCTCTCCAAACATAGACATCTCGAACTCTTTTCTCATTTAATTTTAAAATGATTTGCATAGCCTATCATTGCCTCCAAATATGATGTCATCAAAAAATATTTTAGAAATCAAAATGTTAGCATCGGTATCTTTCTTCAAATAAAGATTATTGTTTTCACTAGTCCTTACAAATACAATACTTATAAGATATGAATGAAGTCTTTCATACCAAGCTCGGGGTGTTTGTTTCAATCCATATAGGGATTTGTGTAGTCTACATACCATGTCCCTCTTGTCTGGATCAACAAACCCTTCTAGTTGTTCAATGTATACCTCTTCTTCAAGTATTCCATTTAGGAATGCAGACTTGACATCCATTTGATATACCTTGAATCCTTTACATGCAGCATAAGAAAGTAATATTCTCACTCCTTCTAGCCTAGAAATGGGTGCAAAGGTCTCTCCATAGTCAATTCCTTCTTCTTGTGCATACCTCTTGCATACTATTCTAGCTTTATTTCTAGTGACTTCTCCATTCTCATTTAGTTTATTCCTGAATATCCATTTTATACCGATGACTTTCTTGTCATCTGGTCTTAGTACAAGTGTCCATGTCTTGTTTTTCTCTATCTTCTCCATATCCTTATTCATGGCACTTATCCATTCATCATTATCTAGTGCAGCATTGACACATTTGGGCTCATAATGGTAAATAAGACATCTTGTATTTAGAGCCTTACTTCTGGTTCTCAAGCGAGCCTTCTTGTCTCCAATGATCTGGTTCTATGGATGGTTCTTTCTAACATATATGGAAAGTAGAGGTTCAGCTCTTTGTCTATTATCTTGATCATCATTTTGTCCTTCATTCTATTCTCCATCACTTTGTGCATCATCTTGAGCAATATTATGATCATCAGTATTTACAGCTTGATGCTCAGGTGCAATGATCTATTTCTTGGGAGCTCTAAATTTTTGGTCGGGTAGAGTGTCAAGTTCCGCATTGTATACAAATCTATTGTAGTCCTTTGGTTCTTTTATGTTTTCCTTTTAATTCTTCTCTGCAAATTCATCTATCTTTACATTTGCACTTTCAACAATTTTGTTAGAGGCTTTATTAAGACATTTATAAGCCTTTCTCTTAGTAGAATACCCTATAAAAATTCATTCATCACTCTTGGAGTAAATTTCTCCATTTCTATCATCTTTTAAGATATAGCATTGACTACCAAAATTTTTGAAATAACTCGCATTGGGTGTGTATCCATACCAAAGCTCATAAGGTGTCTTTTTGGTGTCTTTCTTCAATTGTACTCTGTTTAATGTGTAAATAGCAGTACTAATAGCTTCCCTCTAGAAGATTTGGTTGATCCCTTTCTCTATCATCAGTGTCCTTGCACAATCAACTATGGATCTATTCCTTCTTTCAGCAATTCCATTTTGCTGTGGTGTTCTTGGTGCAGAGACCTATCTTTTGATTCCATGCTCATTACAAAAGTTAGTGAATTCATCTGAAATAAATTCCCCTCCTCTATGTGATCTTAATAATTTCAATTCTTTACCACTTTGTTTCTCAACCATTACCTTATACCATTTAAACATATTAAATTCTTCTGATTTATCTTTTAGAAAGATTACTATCATCATTCTAGAGTAATCATCAACAAAGAGAATAAAATATCTATCTCCATAATAATTCTTTGTCATCATAGGTCCACATAAATTAGTATGGACTAATTCTAGAATGGCATTAGATGTATGGTTTTTGCTTTTGAAACTGGACTTTGTCATTTTACCTTTTTCACAATTCTTACACATGATATTGTCGAGCTTGGTCATCATCAGTAAGCCTCTTACATTTCTCTTTTTTTTAATCTTTATCATGTTGTCAAAGTTCACATGACACAATATTTTTTGCCACAACCATATGTCTTCATTTGTAGCAATCAAACAAGTGGTGTCAGCATCATTCAAATAGAATAAGTTACCTTTTGTCTGCTCACTGGTACCAATCAAATTTCATGATTTATTGAAGATCTTTGCCTTCTTATTTTCAAATGCTACTCTATGACCTGAATTATTCAACTAAGAAACACTCAATAGATTATAATTCAATCCATTTACCCAATAAGTATTTCAATATTTTATCTGGTTATTCAACATTATGGTTCCTCTACCTTCAACTAGACAAGGTGTGTCATTAACCATTCTTACTGAACCACCTTTATAGCATTAAAAAGTCTCAAAATTTTGCTTGTCACTGGTCATATGGTGAGTGCAGCCACTATCTATGATCTAGACATCATTTTTATAACTTTTGATATGAGTGCAATTTCTACATACCTTTCTTCATCATCATCTGAATCATCTTTTACTCCCACAAACACCATCTTGATGTCTTCCTCAGATTCGGTGTCAGTATCATCATCTTTGCATTTTTCTAGGTATCTGGCCTTCTTTCCTTTGTCCTTGTAGTCTCGGGTATCTCTTCTTTCTGATTGTCAGTAGCTTCTGTAATCACCTCTGTCAGACTTCTTTTCATATGATCTGTCATTACTTCTATCATCTTTTCTTCTATTAGGACATCTTGCAGAAAAGTGTCCAATCTCTTTACAATTAAAAGAAACAAGTGGTAATTTACCTTTGTATTTACCTTTGCCTCTCTGCATTCTTCTAGCCATAAGTGATTCAATTTCATCAAGATCTTCTTCTTCACTTTCACTATCACTATCGTTTCTCATAGTGTGTTTATGACTTGATTTACTTATTCTCATAGAAGTTTTGAATGTAAAATCTATGTTTGGTAAGACACTATTATCAAAGTTATTCATCTCAAATGAAATCATTCTTCCGATCAAATAGTCTAGAGTAACATTTCTATTTTCTATTGCTCTCATTTCTTGAATGGAAGATACTCTAATAGCATAAGTAGGCAGTAAGGTTCTTAGAATTTTACTTACCACTGTATCTTCTTCTAGTACACCTCCAACTCCTCGGATAGCATTGGCTACCTCTTTGATTCTTGTGTTGTACTGTGTGATTTTTTCACCTTCTTTCATTTTGAGATCATCAAACTTTCCTCTAAGGATTTTTACCTTGGATCTTAAAACATTCTTGTCACCACCATGTACAAACATCAATTTGTCCCACATCTGCTTTGTAGTCTTGCAGGTTTTAACATTTTCAAATTCAGCATCAGAGAGTGAGGAAGCAAGCTCTATCATCATGTAATTGTTCTCATGCTTTTCTCTCATTTGTTCAACTGTTGGTGCTCCTGTGGGAAAGACATATTTAGTATCTAAGTATTGAGTAACATCATTTCTAATACCTAATAAGTGGATTCTTATTATGCTCTTCCATGAAGAAAAATTATCTTTATTCAACTTGGGCACATCTCGTCTATTCATCTTGTGATCTTTAGCTTAGGTATTGAAACCTTCCTTCTAAGCACACAAGTTATAATACCAATTGTTAGTAATAACTGAGAGGGGGGGATGATGAATCAGTGGCCTCAAAAAAAATTCTTAAATCAACTCTTAAAACTTATATCCACAAATTATGTCTCTAGTTATCTTCTGTCCTACAAGATGAATGCCTTGAAATACTTATATCAATTTCCTAATTGTCATATTTATTTGTAAATCTCTCTTCTATATGATTACAGATAAGTAGTCAACTATTTACCGAAACACAATAAATATGCAGAGTATACCGATAAATCTAGAATTGCATATGTGAAATGTAAAATAGTAAAGTAATGAAACATAAACACATAACACATGGAATTTTAATGTGGAAACCCTGTTAATGGAAAAACCACTGGGACTGGTACGCCAAATTTTCACTCTTCTTAAGTGAGCTCTATTAGGAGCCAACCCTCTTAAAGGTTACAAACACACTGTTAGGTGTGACCTTGTTAGAGGATTTAAAAGATAGTTTATCACCTAGTATCTGGCATCTAATGCTACAATCCTTGATCAAACACTCACTTGGCCTGTCAATAGGTATCGGGCATATCCAATGCTACTTTCATGATCAAAAAATTTTGATACTCCTTGGGATGTATCTCAATTGTAGAAGAATTTTAATTCCTACTCGGGTAAGAGACTTGATGCTTCAATGGTTAAAATGAAACATTAATGATCTATTCATACATACAACTCAATTGCAAATTTTCAGAAATATTTTAAGTGCATAACCTCTCTGATCAATATAATCAATTCTATACCTTTGCTCCACACTGTTCTTCTCTATGATATTGTCTCACTATTTTTCATTGTCTGTAGAATATTTCTCTTTCCTCAGCTTGTTGATTAGGACTCAATGAAGAATTTCTTCTCCTTCAGATTTTATTTAGCATCTTTCCTCTTCTCTTTTTCACCCCACATACCTATTCATAATAAATTGGATATAGACATGATTTACCTTTTCTTGGCTTTCTTGAATCTTGGCATGATCCATAGTTCTCGCCAATTAGATTTAAAGCAAACTCATGTTTTATCTCAAAGATATCTTCTTGCCAACTGGACAAATCAGCTTTAAATCAATTACTTATCTCCGGCTTTATTTGGATGATTAAAACAATGATAAGTATCTGTTAAGTCTATTTATAGATCTTGACAGCTAGGCATTTTATCATTTTCTGAACTCTTTGTTCTGTCGGTCAACACTCTAGTTATTCATCGATGATAACTGTCTATTCCATCGGTGTGACTTCAGTTATCATCAGGATCTCCATCCTTGTCTTTTCCATCGGATAACACTAAAATTATTTTCGTCGGTTTACTCTGTGTTTTTCTCGTCGGGCAATACTGTAACTTTTCTCATTGGTAATGTTGTGCATTAGCTCATTGGGTAACACTGTGACTACTCTTTTACTCTAACCATCAGCGTGCACTCCGTCGGTGTATATAGTCACTTTGTGAATACTTGACTTGTATGCATTACTAATAGCATAGCCTTGATTCATCCATTCTTTGAAGTCTTTGGTAGTATTTCCATGACCATACCTATTATATAAAGTTGATGTCAATGACAATACAATACATTAACTGATTTAATGTCTTGCATGATCATCAACTTAACATCTTCAAACATTCAATCAGTTACATGTCATCATCCACCTCTTGCTAGTGAAAGGATAGAAAAAAAATGTTTTTGAATTGAAGGTTGGGAAAGGAAAAGAAAAAGGAAAAGGGGATAAATCTTACCCAATTGTTGCTTCATCAGAAGAGGGTGAATCTAGTGACACTGTTGAAGAGTACATTATTATCATTCCTAAACATGACTTGTAGGTTAGTATCCCTCCACTTCCTATTGCCCCATTGCCAAATTGTACATCTCTTGAGGTGCAGGGGAAAGTACATAGAGACTTGAGAATGGAGGCATGTTCTAAATTTTTGAGTGATGTAAGTTTTATCAACTATCTACCCTTCAAATAATACACATGGAAGAAAAAAATTGAGGAATATCAAAGGAGATTGGAAGAGAAAAAAACAAAACCCTGACTTGTTAGAGAAGGATGTCACAAATGAGGTGCAATTGGAAATGCATAAAGAGTTTGAAGCAATCACACCTGATGAAGGGAAAAGGATTATTCATAAGGCATGTGTGGTGATTTTTCCAAAATGGGACATTACAGATGCAATATCATTCAATTCTGTAAGGAAGAGCATGAGCATCCATGATACTGAGGCAGAGCAAGTTGAGATGGCCATGAAAGTGACCTATTATAGAAAATATTATGCAACTTTGGCAATTTTGCCATTGGCTCATGCAGTGTAGAGGGTGTATATTATAGACATCAACCTAGGATTGAGGGGAGGTGTAATATTGAAAAGAGTGGGAGATGAAAAATGGGTGGATGCCACCAAACTTGCCATCAAATAAACAAGTTGGGCACATGATGTCGCTCACAAGGAGAAGAAGAGGATTGAAGAATTAGTATTGTAGAATCAACATCTTTTCAAGTAGTATGACAAGTGCTCCAAAATATGTGGAGAACTTGAAGCCCAAGTTGCATTATTGCAACATAGAATCAGAGAATTGGAGGCAGTCTTTCCTGTAGGGGTTTGATGAACTATAACTAATTGAATGATTTGAAGATGAAAATTTGATGATCTCCCAGACACATAAGTGAATGCAATAAATTAAATCAGTTAATGTATTATATTGTCATTAATGTCAACTTGGTATGGTATGATTTAATCATATACATATTGGTCATAATCTTGAAGAACCAAAAAGAAAAAGTCTATGTTATCAGGTGAAACATAAAAGTGTTGAATACACCAAGGGACAGTGTAAATCAACGGACAGTGTCAACTGATTGACAATGCAAACCAACGGACAATGCACACCAATGGATAGTGAACCCTGAGTAGTTCACAGTGTTGACCGAGCATCGTAGTTAGGTGAAGTTGTCACCGAACACAACTGGAGTCAATCACTGAAAACAACTGAAGATGATGACAAAGGATAACTGAAGTTCAAGAATGACAAAAGAACACTTAGCTGACAAGAGCTATACTTAGGGTTAACTGATTGATTTCTTTATTGTTAATGATCAGTTTAACTAAGATAAGAAGGAGATTTAAAGCATGTTTTATTCATAGCTTTCATGGAGTGATTTGTGAAATAAAACTAAAGAAAATATTTTAAAGATAAAGCAATGCATGGTGAGATTTAGGGATCTAGAAGAAAGCAACAACAAAACCAATGAAATTGAGTTGCTAAACATGTCTATATAAAGAGAAAAGGAATTCATGATGAAGCGAGGAATGGTGAGTATAATTTTGGTGAAGATAGAATTCTTCATGCAGATCTGATCATATAGGTTGAAGAACAGGGCCAAGAAATTCTACAGACACCGAGCAACAGAGGACAAAGCATTCACCTATCAAAACAAAGAAGTGGAGAAAAGGAAATGAAGAGTATACATTTATCAGAGAGGTATTTGTGGACTTAAAATAGATCTGAATATTTGTAAGTTAAATTTGTACTATTGAACAAATCATTTATTGTTTCATTTTAACCATTG
The DNA here is from genome assembly GCA_018584345.1 of Thuja plicata. NCBI lineage: Eukaryota > Viridiplantae > Streptophyta > Pinopsida > Cupressales > Cupressaceae > Thuja > Thuja plicata. The sequence continues at coordinate 1,736,825 of MU227699.1, forward strand.
ATTCAAAAAATATCTTAACTGAGTGGGATTTAACAATCCTTAATGTATTGAGATACTCAAGAGTATCAATTTTTTTTTCTTGTTGACAGCATAGTGAATGCCTAAGATCAAAATACTAGCCAATGGTTTTAAATCCTCTAACAAGGTCACACTTAACAATGTGTTTGTAACCTTTAACAGGGTTGGCTCTTCACCGAGCTCACTTTAGAAGAGTGAAAATTTTGAGTTACCGATCCCAAGTGGTTTTTCCCCTAATAGGTTTTCCATGTTAAAAATATGTGTCAAATGTGTATATGTTTATTTCTTTGATATTTTTCTTTACACATTAAGTGATACTAGATTGATCAGTTAACACAATTTATTTACTCCTATTCGGTAAGCCTAGAAAAGATAAACAACATATATTATCAAGCAGAGTATATTTGATAAATCTACTTAAGGAATTCATCTTAATGGATTGAAAGATAACTAGAGGACATTATACTTAAGAAATAAGTTTTGGTTGGATTATTGGAATTATTTTTAAGGCCACTAATTCAGCCCCCCTCTCAGTTATTCTAACAATTGGTATTAGATCTTTGGTGCTTAGAAAGAAAGTTTAAAGGGACTTAAGCTAAAGTTCACAAGATGAGTAAAATAGATGCACCTAAGTTGAACAAGGACAACTTTGCATCATGGAAAATAAGGATAAGAATTCATCTATCAGGTATTGGAAATGATGTTACACATCAGTTGGATATTGAATATACTACACCAACTGGACCTCTAACAGTTGATCAATTGAGAGACAAGCATGAACACAATGCTATGATTATAGAACTTGCTTCCTCACTATCTGATGTTGAATTTCAAGATGTGAAATCATGCACCTCTACAAAGAAAATGTGGGACAAACTCAAGGTAGTACATGGAGGATATGCAAATGTGCTAAGGGAAAAAGCTAAAAGCCTAAGAGGAAAGTTTGATGACCTAATAATGAAATAAGGAGAACATCACTTAGTACAGTGACCGAATCAAAGAAGTTATCAATGCTATCCATAGAGTAGGAGGAGTACTTGTTGAAGATACAGTTTTAAGTAAAATTTTGAGAACCTTACTACCTATTTATGCTATTAGAGTATCTATAATTCAAGAAATGAGAGCAGTAGTTGGTAACAATGTTACTCTTGATAGTTTGATTGGTATAATTATTTCATTTGAGATGAACAAATATGACAACAGTGTCTTGCCAACTATTGAGTCTGCATTCAAGTCCTCCCTAAAAATAAGAAAATCTAGTAACAAACACACTATGAGAAATGATAATGATAGTGATAGTGATGAACAAGAACTTGATGAACTTGAGGCACTAATGGAAAGAATATTACATAGAGGTAAATGAAGATACAAAGGTAAATTGCCATTGGTTTGTTTTAATTGCAAATAAATTGGTCATTTTTCTACTAGATGCACTAACAAGAGAAAGGATGAAAGTAACAATGATAGATCTTATGAAAATAAATATGACAAAAGTGATGACCGAGACTATAGAAGAAACCAACACTCTAATAGAAGAGATAACTGAGACTACAAGGACAAAGGCAAGAAGGCTTGTTACCTTGTTGAGAACAAAGTTGAAAATACTGACACCGATTGTGATGTAGAAATTGAGGTAGTGTAAACAATATAACTCCCTGACCAAACAACTCCTCACAATACACCTCCTCATAAAATTTCAAGTCAATCAAACAATCGCGTCAAAAGTTATGACCCGACGAAGACTGCACTAAGAATGCATGAGTAAGTAAAAAGAAAAAGAGGGATGCATGATTGAAAATGGGTTTTGAGAACCAAAATAATACTTAGTGTAAACAACACATTGACCCAACCAAAGAATAAAAAGGGCACAACATCAGGACTTCCCATGAGATCACCCATCCCAGTACTACTTTGTCCTAAACATGCTTAACTATGGATTTCTGATGGGATCCAGTGCACTAATGCTTGTATGATCACACCACACATCAAAGTCTTGCGCCCTGATGTTAGCAAGTGCATTAGAATATACCTTATCTCAAATGAACCTTATCCAGCACTCAAAATGCACCTTATCTAGTTCTAAGAACATGAGTAAGTAAAAAGCACTCTAGCATTAAGAATGCACCTTATCTAGAATGAACATTATCTAGCACTCAAAATGCACCTTATCCAACACTAAGAATGCACAAGATGGAATATTCCCTCTAGGTCGTGAGATTAAGAGACAAACAAGGAAATGTTAATGCACACATGACAAATAAGATACTTAAGTTACTTGAAAAAGTAACAAGGAAATAGAACATGCCACGCATGAGCTAGGTTTTTAAGGAATTAGAAGGGTTTTAAGGGAGAAATAAAAGCATAAATCACAATAATGAACACAAGGAACACTTCCCTGAATTATTTTCATGTCCAAATTTGATCTGTAAATCTTGGTTCCACCAAGACATATGAATGGATTAATGGATCTTTTATATTCTACTTCTACAATCATTTTTTCTACAACTCTATAAAAACTACAATAGCTAGTAATCTAAAAATTACCTTTTTTGGCAGTTTTTGACAACATTGAGAATTTTCAATTTTTGGAAATTTCCAAACTTATCCAGAAAATCATGAAAATCTATAAATATATAAAAATTAAGAATATAACACAAATATCCAAATTTCCAAACTAAAAATGATCACCAGTTCAAAAATAAGTTAAAAAATAAAATTATAAAATTTAGGAAAAAATAGAAAAAAAAAACATTTTTGAAGGCGAAAATGAAGGAAATTGGCACTCAAAATATGGTCGAGTTGAGGTCAAACCAAACTAGGTTATGTCAGAAATCCAAACAACTCCTCACAATACACCTGCTTGTAAAATTTCAAGTCAACCAGACAATCGTGTCAAAAGTTATGACACCGCGAAGACCGCACTAAGAATGCATAAGTAAAAAGAAAAAGAGGGACGCATGGTTGAAAATAGGTTTCGAGAACAAAAATAGTGATTAGTGTAAACAACACAATGCCCCGACCAAAGACCACACTAAGAATGCATGAGTAAGTAAAAAGAAAATGAGGGATGCATGATTAAAAATAGGTTTTGAGAATCAAAACAGTTCTTAGTGTAAAAAACAAAATGCCCCGACCAAAGACTAAAAAGGGTGTGACATCGGGACTTCTCGAGAGGTCACCCATCCCAGTACTACTCCCGCCCAAGTGCACCTAACTGTCAAGTTTTGACGGGATTTGGTGCACTAACACTGGTATGATCACACCCAACATCAAAGTCTTGCACCCTAAGGTTAGCAAGTGCATTATAATGCACCTTATCTAGAATGAACCTTATCCAAAACTCAAAACATACCTTATCCAGCACTAAGAATGCATGAGTAAGTAAAAAGCACCCCAACATTAATAATGCACCTTATCTAGCAATCAAAACACACCTTATCCATCACTAAGAACATATGAATAAGTAAAAAGCACTCTATCATTAAGAATGCACCTTATCTAGCACTTAGAACGAACCTTATCTAGCACTAAGAACACACGAGTAAGTAAAAAGCACTCCAGCATCAATAATGCACCTTATCGAGCACTCAGAAGGCACTAGTAGGAAGAAAAATGTGAGTGTATATCCAACACTCAGAATGCACCATTAACAGTTTATTATTGCAAGGCTGAGATGTCATTTTCCTAACACCTAAGAGACAATAAATGGGCTCAGGGATGCAAGATGGACTCGAGAACCAAGTCGAGGCTTGGGACAGAAGATGGGGGAACAAGAGGAAAAGAGGGATACATAATTGAAAATAGGTTTTGAGAAACAAAACAATAGTGTAAACAATACAACACCCCAACCGAAAAACTGCTCACAATACACCTCCTCATAAAATTTCAATTCAATCAGACAATCGCGTCAAAAGTTATGACCACGCGAAGATCGCACTAAGAATGCATGAGTAATTAAAAAGAAAAATAGGGATACATGATTGAAAATGGGTTTTGAGAACCAAAATAGTACTTAGTGTGAACAACACAACACACGGACCAAAGACTAAAAAGTGTACAACACCAAGACTTCCTGGGAGTTCACCCACCCATCCCATTACTACTTCGGCCCAAGCGTGTTTAACTATGGATTTCTAATGGGATCTGGTGCACTAACGCTGGTATGATCACACCCAACATCAAAGTCTTGCTCCCTGACATTAGCAAGTGCATTAGAAAGCACCTTATCTAAAATGAACCTTATCCAGCAATCAGAATACACCTTATCCAGCACTAAGAATGAACGAGTAAGTAAAAAGCACTCCAGCATTAAGAATGCACCTTATCTAGAATGAACCTTATCTAGCACTCAGAATGCACAAGATGGCATATTGCCTTTGGGTCGTGAGATTAAGAGACAACCAAGGAAATTTTAATGTGCACATGATGAATAAGATACTTAAGTTACTCTTAAAAGTAACAAGGAAATAGAACATTCCATGCACAAGCTAGGGTTTTAAGGAATTAAAAGGGTTTTAAGGGAGAAATAAAAGCATAAATCATATTAATGAACATAAGGAACACTTCCCTGAATTATTTTCTTGACCAAATTTGATTTGTAAATCTAGGTTCCACCAAGACATATGAATGGATTAAAGGATCTTTTATATTCTACTTCTACAATCATTTTTTCTACAACTCAAAAAAAACTACTATAGCTAGTAATCTAAAAATTATCTTTTTTGGCAGTTTTTGACAACATTAAGAATTTTCAATTTTTGAAAATTTCCAAACTTACCCAGAAAATCATGAAAATCTATAAATATATAAAAATTAAGAATATAACACAAATATCCAAATTTCTAAAGTAAAAAAACTCACCAGTTCAAAAATAACTTTAAAAACAAAATTATAAAATTTAGAAAAAAATAGAAAAAATCATTTTGAAGGCCCAGATGAAGGAAATCGGCACTGAAAATATGGTTGACTTGAGGTCCAACCAAACTAGGTTCAGTTGGAAATCCAAACAACTCCTCACAATACACCTACTCATAAAATTTCAAGTCAATCGAACAATCGCATCAAAAGTTATGACCCAGCGAAGACCGCACTAAGAATGCATGAGTAAGTAAAAAGAAAAAGAGGGACGCATGATTGAAAATGGGTTTCGAGAACCAAAACAGTATCTACTGTAAACAACACAATGCCCCGACCAAAGATGCACTAATAATGCATGAGTAAGTAAAAAGAAAAAGAGGGATACATGATTGAAAATAGGTTTCTAAGAAGTTTATTGACAAAAGATTTCCCACCAAAATGGCCCCCACAAGAACCAAAATGAGATTCTACTAAAGCTATCAGAATTTTGGTTCTACCAAGACATCTTAATAGTAAACCATTATAAGAGAATTTTTAAAGCGTACCTCCCAAAATAATATAACATGTTGCAAGCTTCCTAATATGATTACGCATGTTCCTTGTTGCTGATTCTAGAAAAGTACATCTTTCAAAAAATGAAAGATATGCGAATACCATTCATCCAAATGCAAGTTAAAACAATCAGCAGTAACCTTATTAAAAATTTCAGGGTGTTTAATATTATGTATAGTAACTTGAAAGTCTTTGGGATTATTCTCGAGACAAACCAAAGAAGCTGCACTTTCCATGGCGTCTGCATGTCGATTATCTTTCCTAGGTAAATTTTGAATCATATAAGAAGAGAATTTTGAAAGAATATCAAGAGCCAAATCTCTATATTGCATCATTTTATCATTCTTAGTATGATAACCTCTTTTGATTTTTCCACAATCAATTGCGAATCCCCGTAGATTTCTAATTTTTTAATATGAAGGGATGAAGGTGCTCATAAGCCAACTATAAGAGTTTCATATTCCGCAATATTGTTAGTACAATGAAAGGTTAATTTATATGACATAGGGATTTGTTTCTCCATAGGAGGAATAAAGATAATACCAACACCATAACCTATCTTACATCTAGAACCATCAAAATATAATTCCCAAACATCTTCTTGCTTAATAGCTAGAATTATCTCATTAGGGAATTCTATTGAGGTAACGCCCATAAGTAACATCACCCACTTTTCCAGATGGCCAAAGAGATCAGTCTTTGAGAAAAGGCATTTTAGAGGATCAAATTTAACAATCACATTGACCTCAACATTTAATAAGTAATGCCTAAGTTTTTGACAAGCATAAACTAAAGCCAAGCATTGTCTTTCCAAGTTAGTATATCTCATTTCATAATCAAGTAAAGTCTGACTAATGTAGTACACCGGTCTTTCCTTACCTTCACTATCATGTTGAGCCAACAACGCACTCATGACATTTAGAGTAGCAAAAGTATATAGATAAAAGGGTTTATTAAATTGAGCAGGTTGCAAAATAGGAGGATTGGTAAGATACCCCATAAATTTCTCAAAGGATTGTTTACATTCCTTATTCCAAGAAAAAATGGTATCTTTGCTAAGAAAAGGAAGTGAAAGGAATAGTTCTATTGGTTAAGTTAGAAACAAAGTGACGAATGGCTTGAATTTTTACTTGTAAACTGCGTAATTGAGAAATATTCTTAGGAGGAGGCATATTAACAATAGCACCAATCTTTTAAGTATCAACCTCTATGCCTCGCTTAGAGATTATAAATCTTAATAATTTATCAAAATCAACTCCAAAGGCACATTTCTTAGGATTTAATCTCACATTATAACTCCTAATTCTTACAACTATTTGTCCTAAAATAAAAATATGATCCTCTCTTTGTATAGATTTTTCCATGACATAATCTTCCAGAATCTTATGAATGTAATCATCAAAAATCAAAGTCATAGCGCGCTGATAAGTTTCTCCTGCATTTCTTAATCCAAAAGGCATCATGACCCAAAAAAATGTTCCCCAAGGTGTTATAAATGCGGTCTTAAGTTGGTCTTCGATAGGAATAAAGATTTTATTATAACTTGAAAAACCATCCATAAAAGATAATAAAGTATGACCCGCTATCGAATCCACAATGATATCAATATTAGGTAATGGGAAATCATCTTTTAAGGATTCCTTATTTAAATCTTGAAAGTCAGTGCACATCCTTATCTTATTTTCTCATTTAGAAACAACCACAATATTGGAAATCCATTCAAAGTAATCAATAGAGCTGATGAACCCCATACCTAATAATTTTTCAATTTCAGCTTTAACTAATAAGGCAATGCCTGGATTCATCTTTCAGATTCTATGTTTCAGAGGTTTAACATTAGGTTTGAGAACAATATTGTGAGTAACAATCTTAGGATCTATACCTGGCATATCTGAATATTTCCAACTAAATATATCCTTATATTTAAGCAAGAGGGAAACCAACTGATCATGTTCATTTTGATTCAAAGATTTCCCAATTTTGATTGTTTTGTTAGAGTCATTCACATCCACTTGAACTTCAATAGTCTTAGTTATTAAAAAATTACTTTGCATGGGAGAATCCATTGGCAAAGGAGAAATATCTTGTTTATCATGCTCTCCAAAATAGGCTCCATTATTTCGACAATAGGGATTTATCCTTTTATGATGAAACTTAGGTAGATCTTGATAAGCCCCTAAAAAATCAGCTAGGGCTTCATCCTCAGGAAAATATCCAAACTAGGTTTTTGATCCATGTCGAGGAGAAGTGGATTAACCAACTTCAAATGTCCACCACAGATGTGATTGACATTAAGAGGAAAAGCTGATGGTTGTTTATAAGGATTGAACCCTAACCCATAAGTATAATCATAAACTTCATTGTCCAAGGGCAATTGTATGCCTTGTTCATATTTAACACATCCTTTCCCATTGAATCCTGATTTCTTGAGTAGATGATAACCAAAACCATATCTATTGGTCATATCAGTTTGAGTCAAAGGAGCAGCATATGTCACAATGTCATAGCAATTTGGTTTTATTTTCTCAATTGTTTCTTCAAGTGAAGTAGAAAAAAAGTTACTTTTTAATTCTTCAGAAAGTGAGGTAGGAGTAAAAACTTTATTTTCAAACCCACTTTGTTGTTTCATAAATTCTAAATCAGAAACTTTATATTCTCCCATAAAAGAAGGATTAAAGTTCAATGTTCCCCAATCATCTTCAGTCAAAGAAGAAGATGGAGTTTCAGTTTGTTTAACTTTAGGTGGTTTATCAGGTTTCTTACTTGGTTGTATAGGTTCAGAAGCCTTAGCATACTCCACATTTAAGAAAGGATTTGACGCATCATCCGCATGTATTGTATACATCAAATTGTTATAAATGAACCTAACCTTACGATGAAGAGTAGAAGGAACAACATGCATAGTATGTAACCAAGGTCTTCCTAACAGATGGTTATAATTGAGAGGTCCAGGAATAACATGAATAGGTGTGTTGAGAAGAACTAGACCAACCTTAATAGGTAGCGTAATAATTCCCAAAATTTTCTTTGCGATATTATCAAATCTACGAATAGGGATATTATCTAGTTGAATGGTTGTAAGATCAGCCTTAATTGATTTAAGCATATCCATGCTACAAACATTAAGCCCAGATCCATTGTCAATTAATGTTCTATGAATAATACTCTGATTAATAGAAACATCAACCATAAGAGTGTCATATTGATTCTGCACCTCAACATAAGGTAAATCATCATCGGTAAACACAATAGGAGATATAGAAGGCATAGTATGCATGCACTCCAAAAATAAATTGATATTCTCTTGGTTAGGAGACAAAGCAGGAAGAGTAGATAACGCTTTTTGCAAAGCCTCATGATATGTAGGAGAAGTTTGAATACATTCCCATAAGGATATCTTAGTTGGAGTAGCGTGTAATTTCTCAACTAAGTATTACTCCTTAAAGGAAAAAGGTAACCTAGGTGCTTGAGGAAGCATGGGTTGAGAAGGAGGTAAAGAAGCTGGAACAGTAAGTTGATGATTATTTTATGTTTAATAGTCATGTGAAATAGAATCCGTGTTATCAAAGAAATCCAAAGGATCTCTAGGTTTACCCTTAATAGTTATTCAAGGACATCATTTTACCATCATCAAAGGTTTAGGATATAACATTCTAGGTGCATCAATGTTGCAAATAGTGGAACATGAAGGTAACCATGCACACACCCTATGGTAAAGGTCAATTGGAGAGGTTGTGGAGGAGGATGAAATAGGAATAGGATCAATGGAGATCTCATTCAAACCATTTTCATCCTCACTTCCATGTACCTTATGAAGGGGTCTATCCTCTATTCCAATAAAATCCTCATCAAATTATTCAAAACAAAAGTCATACATGTTGAACACAAAGTAAAATTACAAGTATGTAAATGTTTTTGTGTTTTTAATGAAATTTTGTAATTTTTATATATTTTTGAAATATAAATGCAAGAGCATAAATGAAATATACTTCTATATGCATGCAATATTTAACATAAAATGTAAATCTAAAACCAAAAAGAAAGAGTTGTCTATCGCGGGTTCACCAAAATATAAAGGGTAAAATTTGATGGTCTTTTAAATAGGGTTTTTAACAATGGGGATTTACATATAAAAGAGAGCCTATGCCATATTCAACAATTTACATTTAATTGTAATGATAAGGAATGTAAATATAGAAATGTTTGCAATGAATAATGGAGTAAAATACATACCTCACATCATAGCAAATCTGGAAATACCCCTATTATGATGCATGTGTTGAGTTTCTAGAAAATCTGCAACCGGATCTGGAACAGAAATGCAGAGATGAAGAAAACCCAAAAATATTTTCCAAATCTGACTGAGTTCCAATTTATACCCAAAAATGAATGTCACCTTTGACCCAAAATTTCTAATTCTCACCCAGGATTTTCGATTCCGACCCGGAACAAAATGTCAATTCTGACCCAGAACAGAATATCGATTCTGACCTGTAACTCCTGAAACAACAACTGTAGATATTTGAGAAAGGGGGGCTTTGTTAGGAATAAGGTGTCTCAACCTTGGATAATTCCTATTCTTATTATTTGTTTTGTATAGTGTATTTTCTTGCAAATAATGTAATTAAGTGTGAGTGTACATGTCTATTTGGCATGTTGATGTGTCACTCCACTTGATGTGTCAGCATCTTTAATTGTGTGTAAGGAGATCATGGCTGAAACAGTTATGATAGATTCCTATGACACGTAAGAGCTATTGCTAGGAGATTTCAATGATAGGTGAAGACATGCAAGACATGTGGCAACTGATAAAGTTGAGTACTTTACACTCTTCCTCCTTTAGGGTTCCTATTTTCTCAGAGAATGGTAAAACCCTAATATGACTATCCTTGGAAGTTGCCCTAAAAAGGAAAGTGCATGATATAAGTGTTTTTCAGGGTTACAGGAAAGGATATGAAAAGAGTGTATTGTTGGTATGATTTGGTGCTACTAGATTTGTCTTAGAGTGTCGATTGTCTCCTGAAAGAACTTGCATTGCAAGTGTGTTGTAACCGTTGTGTTGAAGATAATACATTGTGCAGGTTTTGGAGTGCTGGGGTTTTTTACCA
>MU227699.1:1759243-1770997 GCA_018584345.1 Thuja plicata
ATTTGTTGAAAAAGGAAATGAATTAAATTAAAAATTAAATAAAAATCCCTTTTTCTTCACATCTTTCTAAGTGGTGGGTTTTTGCCTCTTAATCGTAACCTTTGATTTTTGCCTCTTAATCTCAATCATTCAGTTTCCTTTAATAGGAGACCTCTCCTTCTCATTTTCATATTAGGTTTTCATAGTATTGTTATGCTGCAGGTTTAGAGAGGAACTTTGGAGGAGAATTTGAGCGCTCAAGCTCTCTTCTTATTTTCTTTATTCTTGCATTCATGGCTCCTCATATAGATTAGAATCATATCTATTTCTATAGATTAGATTTGCATTCATATTTCTTTTCATAGACTAATATGCATTGTTATCATTTAGATTAGATTTCATTTTCATGCATTCGAATCTCTCGTTTCATGGTGTATTTGCAATAGAGATAACTAGGTCAATCTGAGGGCCTTCATTTTACATTTTTACATATCCATGACTAGAGAGCTATGGATCAATATTTGAGGCCTCATTCTTGAGCAACCTTGAATGGAATGATTCATAGAAGTGTGACAACATTTATGCACACAATTATAATAGAAGGACTTGGATATATTTCCTGAAAAGTAAGACACAGGTTTTCAGTCATTTCAAGGAATTTAAGGCTCTCATGGAGAATCAGATTGGTAAAAGAATCAAGTGTGTGAGAACTGATAATGGTGGTGAGTTTTGTTCCATAGAGTTTGAACAGTTTTGTAAAGAACAAGGAATTGAGAGACATAAGACAACTCCTTACACGTCGCAGAAAAATGGAGTTGTAGAGAGAATGAATAGGACACTGATGGAGAAGGCTAGGAGTATGCTTAGTGGAGTTGGTTTAGAACAAAGGTTTTGGGCCGAAGCTGTGGCCACTGCTTTCTATCAGGTTAATAGATCTCCTACATTATCTCTTTTTGGTAAGACACCCATGGAGGTGTGGTCTAGTAAGAAGCCTTCAATTAGACATCTTTGTGTTTTTGGTTGTGAAGCTTATGCACATATTCCAAAGGAGAAAAGATCTAAGTTGGAAAACAAAGATGTCAAATGTATTTTCATCGAATACAGTGTTGGTGTGAAAGGATACAAGCTTTGGGATCCTATGACTAGTAAGGTGTTGCATAGTAGATATGTTATTTTTAGAGAGCTAACATCTTCTCCTATTATGCTGCAACCAGATGAAAAAGAAAAGGAAAAATATGTTGTTCAGTTTCCTCCTACCCCTGAGAAGACTGAATAGAGAGACCATGTTGGGTCTAATGATGAGGAGAGCTCTAGAAACTCTGATAGTTTGGAAGAAGAGGAAGAAAAACCTCAACCTCAGCCATTGAGGAGATCCACAAGAGAAAGAAAGCAACCAGAAAGGTTTGGTTATTCTATGTTATATTCCAGTTGTGCTTTTTCTTTGATTACTAACACTGATGAGCCTAGATCTGTGAAAGAGGCTTTGGGCATGGAAGATGTAGGCTCTTGGATTGAGGCTATTGATGATGAGATGGATTCATTAGAAAAAAAAAAAAAACTTGGGACCTTGTACCTTTGCCTAAAGAGAGAAAATCTGTTGGCTGTAAATGGGTGTTCAAGAGGAAATTCTATGCAGATGGTAGTGTTGAAAGGTACAAAGCTAGATTGGTTGCAAAGGGGTATTCATAGGTAGAGGGAATAGATTATGGTGAAATATTCTCTCCTATTGCAAAGTTGACATACATTAGATTTATGTTATCTCTTGCTGCATCATATGATTTAGAGATAGAACAGATGGATGTGAAGACAACTTTTCTTCATGGTGATTTGGAGGAAGAGATTTATATGTCACAGCCTGAGCACTACATTGTTAAAGGTAAAGAATCCTTAGTTTGCAAATTAAAGAAATCTCTATATGGTTTGAAGAAATCTCCTAGGATGTTTTTCCTTAATTTTGATACCTTTGTGTTGTCAATTAGATTTGTAAGATCAAAATCAGATCATTGTGTTTATTTCAGAGTTGAAAATGATCACCTTCTTATTGTTGCATTATATGTTGATGATATGTTACTGTTTGGGAAGGGTAAGAGTATGATTTCTGATTTTAAATCTCAGTTGTTAGCATAGTTTGAGATGAAAGATCTTGGGGCAGAAAGGTACATCTTGGGTATGGAAATCAGTAGAGACAGGTCTAAAAAAAAATGTTGGTTGAGTCTAAGTAAGTATGTGAAGTCTGTGTTTGACAAGTTCAGCATGGTAGATTGTAGACCACTATGTGTTCCTATTTAAGTGGGAACAAAGTTATCTGTAGATGATTGTCCAAAATCTCCTAGTGAGGTGGAGGACATGAGTAGATTACCTTATGCTGGTGCAGTTGGCAGTATTATGTATGCTATGGTCTGTACTAGACCAGACATTGCCCAAGTAGTGGGAGTCTTGAGTCAGTTTATGGCTAATCCTAGATGGGTACATTGGGATGCAGTTAAGAGAGTATTCAGATATTTGAGGGGTACATCAAATTACTCCATATGTTACCATGGTAACTCTTCTGGATCTCCACATTTAGTTTGTATTCATGGGTTTGTGGATTCAGATTGGGCAGGTGATATTAACAGAAGGAGATCCACCAGTTCTTATGTGTTCACTATGTTTGGTGGTGCTATCAGTTGGATGAGTAAGCGACAACCTGTGGTTTCTTTTTCCACTACATAAGCTGAGTACATGACTGATACTCATGCTTGTAAGGAAGCTATTTGTCTTAGGAGATTGTGTTCTGATGTTGGTGTTGATGCAGAACATATTACTATTTGGTGTGATAGTTAGAGCGCTATTTTCCTTGCGAAGAATCCAACTTTCTATGCTAGAACGAAGCACATTGATGTGCAGTTTCACTTTGTGAGAGATATGGTGGAAGATGAAAAGGTAAATTTGGAGAAGGTAGATACTATGAAGAATGTTGTAGATGCATTAACAAAACTAGTTGGCATTGCGAAGTTCAGATGGTGTTTAGAGTCTATGGGCCTTTTGGCCTATAGCAGTTAGTTCCTGTTATGTTCCTATTGCTCTTACAAGGTGTTCAACAAGTGGGAGAATGTTAGGAATAAGGTGTGTCAACCTTGGATAATTCCTATTCTTATTATTTTTTTTGTAAAACGTATTTTCTTGCAAATAATGTAATTAAGTGTGATTGTACATGTCTAGTTGGCATGTTGATGTGTCACTCCACTTGATGTGTCGGCATCTTGAATTATGTGTAAGGAGATCATGGCTAAAATAGTTATGATGGATTCCTATGACACGTAAGAGCTATTTCTAGGAGATTTCAATGACAATTGATGACATGCAAGACATTTGGAAACTGATAAAGTTGAGTACTTTACACTCTTCCTCCTTTAGGGTTCTTATTTTCTCAGAGAATGGTAAAACCCTAATATGACTATCCTTGGAAGTTGCCCTAAAAAGGAAAGCACATGATATAAGTGTTTTTTAGGGTTACAAGAAAGGATATGAAAAGAGTGTATTTTTGGTATGATATGGTGCTACTATATTTTTCTTAGAGTGTCGATTGTCTTCTGAAAGAACTTGCATTGCAAGTGTGTTGTAACCGTTGTGTTTAAGATAATACATTGTGCAGGTTTTGGAGTGCTGGGGTTTTTTATCGAAAGGTTTTTCCCAGGATAAATCATTGTGTCATTCTCTATTTTCTGTATGCATGGTATGTGGCTACAATATCATTCTTAAAGTAGTTAACGAATCTGAAATTGTAAGGATTTAAAAGAATTTGCATAATACTTTCCTATAGAGATTAGTGTAGGAAGTTGTTTCCACACCTGAGTTTCCTTACAGTTTTGGGGTGGCTATATAGGATTTTGCCTTAGTCAAACCCCTATTTTGGTGGTTTCCACCTCCACAAATAGCCGAATGTAATAGAATGTATGTGTGTTGCTCTTGGAAAGAGCTTTGAATGTATAATGCCAAGATCTAATCCTCTAGATTGAAACCCTAACATGAATTGAAAATAAGAGAGAAATACATAGATTTGAATATGCTAAAGAAAGCATACCAAACCCCCAAGGCTAAAGTATTCCTACCAAACTCACAACCCATAGTTTCTACCCCATGATAGTATCTTTTCAATGCTTGAATGTTGAAAATGGTAGATCTAAGAAGAAGGAAGGAAGGAAGAACTCTTTCTTGCTCCAATGAAGATCCACAATAGCTTGTCCATAAGAATTATTGTATGTATTAAGGCATCATCATATCTTGTCCTTCTATATCATTCTCTTGCATTCTTACATCATCGTCATGTCATAATCATAATTTTGTCATGTCCAAATGAAGGCAAAAGAGAGTTCTTATATAGAGATCTCAAGATAGACCTCCTAGGGAAACGCAAGGGACCCAAATTCAAATTTCACCTTGAATTATGGTCCAATTACAATCACCAACCAAGGAGGGGATGTATTAATTTGAGTATCAGAGAAAATACTCCACACCCAGACCCAAGGACCTATTTTAAAGTTTAGGGCCCTGATATGTTCCAGATTTGAAAGTGGGGACCAACACCTGACAGAGGTCAAAATTGACCTCAACCTTGACCTAGGTCAAGGTCGACCTCAATTTTGACCTAGGTCAGAATCGACCTCAACCCTAACCTGAGGTTTCATGTAGGTCACCTTAAGAAATCTTCAAGATTCCCAGGTCAGTTGGGGACCTAGGAAGGTGAGAAAACACGCCAAAGTGTTGGGGAGAGGAACACAGGCCATAGAAGAGGTATGATGAAGATTAGATGAGCTTGTACATAGGTTCTACCTTAAAATAAAGCCATAGAGAGGGAATTTAAGGATGATCCATAGGATCCTAACCCTAATTTCACCTATGAATATAGAATCAAGTGCAGATGCATCCTAAATGCAAATCTAGCATAGAAGTGTACTAAATGAGGGTGCTAAACCTACAAAAAATGGAAGTGCTTCCATTTTAAGATGATACATATAAAATGACCCTTATCCAACACTAAGAATGCCAAATAAGTAAAAAGAACTCTATCTTTAAGAATGCACCTTATCTAGCACTCAGAATGCACCTTATCCAGCACTAAGAACACACAAGTAAGTAAAAAGCACTCCAGCATTAAGAATGCACCTTATCTAGCACTCAAAAGGCATGAGTAGGAAGAAAGACATGAGTGTATATCTAGCACTTAGAATGCACCATTAACTATTTATTATTGCAAGGCTGAGATATCCTTTTCCTAACATCTGCGAGACAAGAAATGGGCTAGGGGACACGGGATGGACTCGAGAATCGAATCGAGGCTTGGGATAGAAGATGGGGGAATGAGAGGAAAAGAGGGATGCATGATTGAAAATGGGTTTTGAGAGTCAAAATAGTAGTGTAAACAAAACAATGCACCGACCAAACAACTCCTCACAATACACCTCCTCATAAAATTTCAAGTCAATTGGACAATCACGTCAAAAGTTATGACCCTGCAAAGACCACACTAAGAATGCATGAGTAAGTAAAAAGAAAAAGAGGGATAAATGATTGAAAACTAGTATCAAGAACCAAAACAGTACTTAGTGTAAACAACACAATGCCCCAACCAAAGACTAAAAAAAGGGTGCAACACCAGGACTTCCCAGGAGGTCACCCATCCCAGTAGTACTGTAGCCCAAGCGTGCTTAACTACAAAGTTGTGATGGGATTCAGGTGCACTAATGCTGGTATGATCGCACCCAACATAAAAATTTTATGCCCTGACGTTAGCAAGTGCATTAGAATGTACCTTATCTACAATGAACCTTATCCAACACTCAGAATGCACCTTATCCAACACTAAGAATGCATGAGTAAGTAAAAATAACTCCAACATTAAGAATGCACCTTATCTAGAATGAACCTTATCTAGCACTCAGAACACACCTTATCCAACACTAAGAATGCATGAGATGGAATATTCCCTCTGGGTTCTGAGATTAAGAGACAACCAAGGAAATGTTAATGCACACATGATGAATAACATACTTAAGTTACTTAGAAAAGTAATAAGGAAATAGAACATGCCACGCATGAGCTAGGGTTTTAAGGAATTAAAAGGGTTTTAAGGAATTAAAAGGGTTTTAAGGGAGAAATAAAAGCATAAATCACAATAATAAACATAAGGAACACTTCCCTGAATTATTTTCATGTCCAAATTGGGCATTTTTTTACTCTAAAAAACTACAATAATTTTTCTACAACTCTAAAAAAACTACAATAGCTAGTAATCTAAAAATTATTTTTTTTGGTAGTTTTTGACAACATTGAGAATTTTCAACTTTTGGAAATTTCTGAACTTACCCAGAAAATCATGAATATTTATAAATATATAAAAATTAAGAATATAACACAAATATCCAAATTTCTAAACTAAAAACAATCACCAGCTCAAAAATAACTTAAAAAACAAAATTATAAAATCTAGAAAAAAATAGAAAAAATCATTTTTGAAGGCTCATATGAAGGAAATTGGCACTAAAAATATGGTCGAGTTGAGGTCCAACTGAACTAGGTTTAGTGGGCAATCCAAACAACTCCTCACAATACACCTTCTCATAAAATTTCAAGTCAATCAGACAATCACGTCAAAAGTTATGACCCCACAAAGACAACACTAAGAATGCATGAGTAAGTAAAAATAAAAAGATGGATGCATGATTGAAAACAGGTTTTGAGAACCAAAAAAGTACTTAGTGTAAACAACACAATGCCATGACCAAAGACTGCACTAAGAATGCATAAGTAAGTAAAAAGAAAAGGAGGGATGCATTATTGAAAATGGGTTTGGAGAACTAAAAGAGTACTTGATGAACTATAACTAATTGAATGTTTGAAGATGTTAAGTTGATGATCATAGAGACACAGAAAGTTAATGCAAGACATTAAATTAGTTAATGTATTGTATTGTCATTGATGTCAACTTGATATAATCTATATGGTCATGTACATACTGCTAAAGACTTCAAAGAACCAATGAATCAAAGGCTATGCTATCAGTAATGCATAAAAGTTAAGTATTCACAAAGTGACTATATACACCAACGGATAGAGTAAACCAACAAGAGAAAAGTCACAATGTTACCTGATGATAAAAAGCATAGTCTAACCCAAGGAATAGAATTACAGTGTTGCCCGATGGACAGAGATCCCGAAGACAACTGAAGTCTCACCAACGGAACAACCAATTGTCACCGATGACAAACTTGAAGTATTGACCAACAAAACAAAGAAATCAGAAATGACTAAAGGCTTAGCTTTCAAGAGATAAATATAGACTTAAATGGTAGTTATCATTGTTTTAATTGACAAGATAAATCCTGAGATAAGTAAAGGATTTAAAGTTGTTTTGTCCAGTTGGCAAGAAGATCTCTACAAGATAAAACAAGAGTTTTTCTTTAAGTCTAATTGGCAAGAATTATGGATCACGCCAAGATCAAGATAGCCAAGAAATGGTAAAATCATGTCTATATAAGAGACAAGCTAATTCAATGTGAATTGGGGGAGTGACAAGACAATAGATGCTAAAGATATTCTGAAGGAGAAGAAAGTCTTCATTTAGACCTGATCAATCAAGCTGAGGAAAGAGCTAAATTCTGTAGACACCGATGAACATTGATACAACATCACAAAGAAGAATAGTGTGGAGAAAAGGTATTGAATTGATAACATTGATTAGGAAGGTTATGTACTTACAATAGATCTAAAAATCTGCAATTCTAGTTGTATGTGTGAACAAATCAATTTATTGTTTCAATTTAACCATTGAAGCATCAAGTCTCTTAACCGAGCAGTACTTAAAAGTCTTTTCTAATTGAGATACATCCCAAGGAGTATCAAAAAGTTTGATCATACAAAGTAGAATTGGATATGCTTGATACCTATTGATAGGCCAAGTTAGTGTTTGATCAAGGATGGTAGCATTAGATGCCAGATACTAAGTGACAAACTATTCATTTAAATCCTCTAACAAGGTCACACCTAACAGTGTGTTTGTAACCTTTAACAGGGTTGGCTCTTCACCGAGCTCACTTTAGAAGAGTGAAAATTTGGGTTACCAGTCCCAGTGTTTTTTCTCTTAATAGAGTTTCCACGTTAAAAATCTATGTGTCAATGTGTTTATGAGTCATTAATTTATTGTTTTTCATTTCACATAAGTAAATCTGGATCGATCAGTATGTTAGCTCATTTTCTTGTATGAATCGATTAAAACAATAATAAATGTTTAACCCTCTATTCCCAACTCAGATTCATACATGAATAAGGCTAATTAACAAGGATAAAAATCCTCCTACACTTTGGGCTCCACATACCCAGGCGGGTGCACCTTTAATAGACTCACTGAACAACAGAGAATCTCACAGTGGATTAAGGATTTGCAATCCTTCTTCTTTTTATCCCAGTTTGGCCTAGGAAGGCTAACCTATTGATTCACTCTTCAAGGAATCACTAAGATGAACTATATTCTTCAATACAATCAACTACACATACAAGTTCTTGACAACAGAAGGTAAAGGTTTTAATATTTAAATTGATGATAATAACCACATGTCAGCATATTGACCAGTGCCCAATCATAGGTAATAGAGTCATAACAAAGAATATGCACATTAAGATAATTAATTGGAACACAATTGAACCCCAGATAGAATTCCTTACAAACTATCCTCTCATTCCTCACACCAATGTATCAAATCCTTGCATAAACCCTAATTCTCTACAATCACCTGCAAGAATTAAACTCTCCTTGAAAATAACTCACAAACAAGAACATGACTACCTTGTAATCAGTATACTCAAAATGCCTTACAAATTGAACATACAAGAACTAATTGCAAATGCAAGAAGACACCATTGACACCAAAAATGGAGATTCCATTGTATTTTATTAATATGAACTCAACAATAGTACATCTACAAGACTCAAAAAACCAATGGTCAGACCAATTTAGTAATCTGCCTTGTAGTCTTATATTTTTTACCATCCATATTACAACATTACAACTTGATACTTATAGGTAGCCCCAGTCATCTTGGAATCCTTTTGGCTATTGAACTCCTCTCAATAACTACTAGCCTTCTCAATCTCTGCCTCCCAAGATTCAGAAAATGCCTTGGCTTTACTCAAAATATCTATAGTTAGCACAAACCATCCAGTATTTGCCAAAGTGACAATGATTTTTGTTCTGCTAGTTAGTGCTTCATTTAGCTGCCTTAGCCATAGGGCTTCATTTTTTATGTTCCCATCCTCTTTGAACATATAGGGATACATATTGTATCTATCCTTGGAAAATTCCCCCTTCAGGGTTGTGATCTTCTTCATCACCATGTTCCTCTTGGTGTCTAAATTGACCATCAATTTGAGACACTTATGAGTACTTGTCAAAATAATATCAATATCATTTTTCTCTTTAGAGAGGGAATTGAAAGACTTTACATGGGGTGCCCTCCCTTTCCATTTACTCACTATAAAATTCCATTGTCCCTTTTCAACATCATATTTGCTGATGATGCTTGCAATCTTCTTCCCCAACAGGTATAGATTAGAGAGGTTGACCTCACTAGCATATCTCTTGAGATTTGTAAATATTTGATCTATGTGCTTTTGCTTTACCAATTCTTTAGCTTCTTTGTAGGCCTATGAGTCTTCTAAATCTCTCTTACCCTCCTCTTCTAATCTCGTTCTCTCACTGATTAGCCTGCTCTTCTTAGTTTCTAATTCTTCCCTCTTGGCCTCAACAGCCTCTTGAATAGTAGGACTTAGAGGTGCATGGGATGGGGGATATGTTATATATGGACTTGAGGAGGAGGGTTGATGAGGTTCCTGAGTAATCATTCTTTGGGGCACAAATTGGGTTTTCTACTTACCCTCCAACTCTGCTATTTTGTTGTCCTTCATTAAAGATTTAACCCTCTCCTCATTATAAGCCTTGAGCACAAAATCATACTTTTCATTTAGGCTAGCATATGCCTCCTTCTCTTTTTCTGACACTTTCATGCTTAGATTGGAAACTTGTACAACAAGGTCATCTGCTTCAACTCCTGAGGTGTCTACAACCCTTTTCACAATCAGACTGCCTGTGTCTTCAGCTTCATTATCTTCTTTAACTCTTCTTTTGTCCTTCCTCTTTAGTGACCATATTTCCAATGCTACATGGTCTTCACTAAATTTAGCACCAACTAATGTTCTAGAAGGGCTTATGGGTTTGGCTTGTTTTCTTATGGCATCAAAAATTATTGCATCAGCTAAATCCCATTGTGGCAATATGAGCTTGCCTTTTGACCATCTATCTGCCCTCTTCAGGAGTAATTTTATCAAATTTTAGTATCAATTCTTGTTTAACTACTTTCTCTATGTCCTCTTTAGCAGCGTCAGGTTGGGCTTCTGTCATTTTTTGGCACTTTTCATTGTATTCATCAATATGGCATCTCCATAGAAACTAAATAAAATCCCTAGTTTTGATGAAATTGTCATCAAACAAGAATTCATCACTTGCTTGCTTGGTCACAGGGTCTAACTCCTTGCCAGCAAATTCAGCCATTGTGAGGTCAGATGATGTATGCTTGGGTTTTTATGGCATCCCCTCTTGTAATTCATGAGTAGTAACAACTACTTCACCAACATTTCTCATCTTGAGCAATTGCTCAGCAATGGTCTAGTCATCATATTGCATAGGGGATTGGGAAGGAGAATATAATTCACCTCCTTGTTCTTTTATCTCCACCCTTTGCCTCTTTGGAGAGGATACTTCTTGAACATCAGTGTCCATTGGCCTCTTTCCTTTATGTTGAATGGGATGATCAATTCTGGGAGCAACAGTGGTATATCCCCCTTCTTTTGTATACTAGATAGTTCCCATGTGGAACTATTCTGCTCTGTGGAAATTTATTCATGATAGCAAGAGCCTTTTCAGGGTTACTCTCAATTTCTCTCTTCCTTTTCTCATTCAGGGTTCATATTATTCCCTCAAAAAGATTCATAAGTGAATCAATTTAATAAGACCATGGGAAAAAATCCTTTAGGGGATCATAGGTCTTGTCAAAATTATGGACAAAGTCCAAGGATTTCTTATATGCCATCCATTTCTCCTTCCTGACTTCTTGGACATATAAGTCAAAGATATTCCTGATAATATCCTTAGGATAGTAGAACTGATGTTTTAGCATAATAAAATTGGTCCTCTTCCTGAACATGCCCATGATAAAATCTTCATTATCAGCACATCTGGCTATGGAAGTAGATAAATGATAGGGCTCAAAATACTTTTCAAACTATGTCCACCCTCCGTTTGTTATGATAAAGTGATGGGCTTTAGTGAGGGTAGGGAAGATATTTCCCTTCATCTTTCCAGTCAAAGCTTCCTCCTGTAGCCCACCTAATTTTCTTATGATTTCTGCTATCCCAATTTTGAGTGGGACTCTGTAGGGTAGCACATAAGGAACACCTCTAAAACCATAAACCCTAATCATTGTGGCAAAAGGGTATAATATCAAATCTCCCCAGTTGTGAACAATTTTCAACTCAGGGGCATACTCCATAGGCCTCAATAGCATCAATATTTCATTATGAATTATTGCAGTTTGGTTTCTTAACAACGACTTAAGTTTGGTTGCAAAAACTTTGTCAAAGTATACATAACTTGCATTCTTTCTATCCCAGGACAAGTCTGCACTCCACATCTGAACATGCAACTCTTCATCATCTTGGAATTTCTCCAATTCCATTTCTTCTTC
>MU227699.1:1771079-1784821 GCA_018584345.1 Thuja plicata
AATCAAACACTACTGATAAATGGGGATGTAGAATTTGAACCACCATCAACATTATCTAGACTGGCATGGCTACCTCCTCATTTATCCCTAAGACATTACATAGGGAACTGTACATTTTTCTGGCTTTGCCAATGAATAAATCTACTTTGAAGGTTTCGGGGGTTCCTGGCCCTATTACAACTAAATCTCCTATCTTGCTTGCATATCCCTTCACTACGTCACCTCTGTAATAATCCCTCTGGTTATTGTATATTTCTTTGAAATATTCAAGGTCAATATCATCCATACTTTGGGAAGTATCAGTAAACTTGAAGATCCTCCTAATTTCATCAGCTGACACAGTCAGTATTACATTTCCCTGGGTGTCTCTAACTACCCTATACACCTTTTTATAAGTGTTTGCTATTAGAATGAGAAAATTAGTGTCCATGAAGACACTAGGTGCTATTAGCTTACCAACATCTAGCTCCCAAATATTACAATCTGGGGTAGGGGCCTTTCTCTGACTATAAGCTGCTCTAAACAGAGCCAGGGCATCAAAACTTGTGGTGGCATCTCTTTCCCACCTTCCTAAATCATATAGCCCTTCCCCAATTCTGAAGCAGGGATGTTGCAGTACTACTTTCTTGGCTTGGGTGGCATCCCCCAAAGACAATGGTAACTGCTATAGTAAATCCTCCCTAACATTCCGTTTCTGGTAGTCAACCTGTCTGGTGATCTCAGCTCTAGGGGCCATTCTAATGGTTTTCTATCAAGACTAGAACCAAATTCTAAAATAGGAGTTCTAAAATCTTCTTTGAACTACAATTCTATCTCAATTGGAATGCTTAGTGAATCAGTGAACTTACCCATTTTGCACATAAGTTGCTTGAAGATGGTTTTCTTTTGCAATTCCATCTTTGCATAAATGGTTTTGGTGAATGATTTAGACAGTAGTAGACTTAATCATTTTACAGCCTCAAGAAAATCAATCTCTTGAATTGAATTTGACTGGAGTTGCCACACGTTCTGTAATTAATTCACCAGCTTCAGTTTCGCGGCTTAACAGCTCTCTGCAACTTGTTTTATTAACTTTGAATTTGAACCATTGATTCTAGGCACTATTATTTGCATTGGATGGCCATCTTAATTTCCCAAAAAAAATTTCTAACTGAGGACACGTGTCGGCACTTCTTATCGGCTTATTCGTTAGATGTCGAGCATCTTAGACATAAGCAAACAAGCAAGCCATTAGATGATAACAAACTTAACTGAAGCTTAACATCCTGCAAGTTGTATATACCTAGGCCCACCAACTGCCAGATGTTGGCACCACTTATCCGCTTACTTGTTAGATTTCATGCACTTTCCCTTTAAGCTAATAAGTGGTCTATTCGATCTTTAGAAACTTGTGCACCATTTAACTGATCGCTTTAACAACAACCCGGCCCCACCACAGACACAGGTTGCCACCACTTATCTGCTTACTCATTAGATGTCGAGCATCTTAGACATAAGCGGATATGCCGACCATCAGATCTTTTAATATTTTCTTACCCTTTAACAGAATGTCACTCTTAACATGCTCGGCCCCACCAAAGACACGCGTCACCACCGCTTATCCGCTTACTCATTAGATGTCATGCACTTAGGACATAAGAGGATACACACACCGTTAGATTTTTTTTGACTTGCACGACACATAAGGTGATGATGTAAAGGGACCCATATGGCGAGACTTAGGATTTAATAAAGTGGTTAGGATATTACAAACTATAGATGAAAAGCAACCTATTTAGCGTAGACACATAACTTAGTATGACTTAAGTGGCCAAAAAAGTAATGCAAGAATAGAATTGGTCAAGGCACTTAGGGTTTTTTAGTCATTTTTACCACTTTCAAATAGGTTGAGGGTTTAGGCACATTTTGCAGAGGCATAAAATCAAAATTAATACCAAGTTCAAAACCCATGACACTTCAATGACAGGAGAACTTATAAAAACTACAAGGAACACTTTGGACAAGAAATAGCACCAAAATGGTATACACTAGTTATTTAATGTATTTTGATAAATAGAAAGACCGCTTATCAGTAAACATACAGTAGAAGGTTTTACAAAGCATTCCGACAAGTAGTAATTTGATATAAGTATTTTGAGGGATTCATCTTATAGGACTAAAGATAACTAGAGGTATAATTTTGTGGAACTAAGCTTTAAGGGTTGATTATTGGAATATTTTGAAGCCACTAATTCACCCCCCCCCCCTCAGTTATTACTAACAATTGGTATCAGAGCTTGTGTTCTTAGAAGGAAGGTTTCAAGACCTAAGCTAAAGATCAAAAAATGAACAGACAAGATGTGCCCAAGTTGAACAAAGACAACTTTTCTTCATGGCAAAGTAGGATAAGACTCCACTTATTAGGTATTGGAAATGTTGTTACTCAATAATTAGATACTGAATATGTGTTTCCCACAGGAGCACTCACAGTTGAACAAATGAGAGATAAGAATGAGCAAAACTACATGATAATAGAGCTTGCTTCCTCACTCTCTGATGCTGAATTTGAAGATGTCAAAACATGCACAATTGCAAAGCAGATGTGGGATAAATTGAAGCTTGTACATGGTGGTGATATAAATGTTCTGAGAGCCAAGGTAGAAAGCCTTGAGGAAAGTTTGATGATCTCAGAATGAAAGAAGGTGAAAACATCACATAGTACAACACAAGAATCAAAGAGGTAGTAAATGATATCCGAGGAGTTGGAGGTGTACTAGATGAAGAGATAGTGGTACGTATAATACTAAGAACCTTACTGCCTACTTATGCTATTAGAGTATCTACCATACAAGAAATGAGAGCATTAGCAAATAACAATGTTACTCTAGATAGTTTGTTTGGAAGATTGATTTCATTTGAGATGAATAAATTTGATAATAGTGTCTTACCAAACATAGAGTCTGCATTGAAATCTTCTTTGATAATAAGTAAATCAGGTAATAAAAACACTATGAGAAAAGATAGTGAAAGTGAAAGTGAAAGTGAAGAAGAAGATCTTGATGAAATTGAAGCACTTATGGCTAGAAGAATGCAGAGAGGAAAAGGCAAATACAAAGGTAAATTACCACTTGTATGTTTTAATTGTAAAGATAATGGACACTTTTCTACAAGATGTCCTAACAGAAGAAAAGATGGTAGAAGTAATGAAAGATCATTTGAAAAGAAGTTTGACAGAGGTGATAACTGATATTATAGAAGCAACTGACAATCAGAAAGAAGAGATACCCAAGACTACAAGGACAAAGGAAAGAAGGCTAGTTACCTAGCTACATGAAAAGATGAAGATACTGACACCAAATCTGATGAAGACATCAAGATGGTGTTTGTGGCAGTGAAAGATGATTCAGATGAAGATGAAAGGTATGTAGAAATTGCACTCATATCTAAAGTTAGCAAGAATGATATTTGGATCATAGATAGTGGTTGCACTCACCACATGGCCGGTGACAAAGAAAATTTTAATACTTTTGAGTATTATAATGGTGGTATAGTAAGAATGGGTAATGACACACCTTGTCCAGTTGAAGGTAAAAGAACCATTATGTTGAATAACCTAATAAAATGTGAAAATTCTTACTGGGTTAAAGGACTAAATTACAATTTGTTAAGTGTTTCTCATTTGAACAATTCAGGTCACAAAGTGGCATTTGAGAATAAGAAGGCAAAGATCTTCAATGAATCAGGAAGATTGATCAGAACTGGTGAATAGACCAAAGGTAACTTATTCTATCTAAATGATACTAACACCACTTTCTTAATGGCTAGAAACAAAGATATATGGTTGCGGCATAAAATATTTTGTCATGTAAATTTTGACAATATGATAAAGATAAGGAAAAGAGAAATGTAAGAGGCTTTTTGAGCATGTCAAAGCCAGACAATATCATGTGCAAAATTTTTGAAAAAGGTAAGATGACAAAATCTAGTTTCAAAAGCAAAACCCGTACATCTGATGCTATTCTAGAATTATTCCATACTGATCTATGTGGACCCATGAGGACAAAGAGTTACTATGGTGATAGATATTTCATTCTCTTTGTTGATGATTACTCTAGAATGATGACAGTTATGTTTCAAAAAGATAAATCAGAAGCATTCAAGATGTTTAAGTGGTACAAAGAAATGGTAGAAAAAAAAAGTGGTAAGGAATTGAAATGCTTAAGATTAGATAGAGGAGGGGAATTTATTTCAGATGAATTCACTAACTTTTGCAATGAGTATGGAATCAAAAGATAGGTCTCTACACCAAGAACACCACAGAAAAATGGAATTGCTGAAAGAAGGAACGGATCCATTATTGATTGTGCAAGGACATTGATGATAGAGAAAGTCATCACCCAAATCTTCTGGAGGGAAGCTATCAGTACTGCTGTTTACACATTGAACAAAGTACAATTGAAGAAAGACACCAAGAAGACACCCTATGAGCTATGGTATGGTCACACACCCAATGTAAGTTACTTCAAGATCTTTGGTAGTCAATGTTATATCTTAAAAGATGATATAAATGGAAATATTGACTCCAAAAGTGATGAAGGTATCTTTCTAGGGTATTCCACCAAGAGCAAGGCTTATAAATGTCTCAATAAAGCCTCTAACAAAATTGTTGAAAGTGCAAATGTAAAGATAGATAAATTTGTAGAGAAGAATGAAAGGAAAGCACAAAAGAACCAGAGGATTACAAAAGGTTTTTTTATAATGAAGAATCTAAAATTCTACCCAAACAACAATGTATAGCTCCTGAGCAACAGAATATTAAAATCGAGCATCAGGCTACAAATACTAAAAATTAGGATATTGCTCAAGATGATGTACCAAGAGATGGAGATCAGAATGAAGGAAAAAATGATGATCAAGATGATAGACAAAGAATTAAACTTGTACTTGCTAGGTATGTCAGAAGGAACCATCCATAGAACTAGATCATAGGAGACAAGAAGGCTGGTATGAGAACCAGAAGTAAGTCTCTAAACACAAGATGTCTAATTTGTGATCTTGAGCCAAAATTTGTCAATGTTGCACTTGATAATGAAGAACAAATTAGTGTTATGAATGAAGAAATTGAGAAGATTGAGAAAAACAAGACATGGACACTTGTACCAAGACCAGATGACAAGAATGTCATTGGTACCAAATGGATATTCAGAAATAAACTGAATGAGAATGGAGAACTCACCAGAAACAAAGCAAGACTAGTATGTAAGGGTATGCACAAGAAGAGGGGATTGATTATGGAGAAACCTTTGCACCCGTTTCTAGGCTAGAAGGAGTGAGAATATTATTTTTTTATGTTGCATTTAAAGGATTCATGATATACCACATGGATGTCAAGTCTACATTCCTAAATGGAATACTTGAGGAAGAGGTATACATTGAGAAAATAGAAGGGTTTGTTGATCCAGACAAGAGGAACATGGTATATAGACTACACAAAGCCTTATATGGATTGAAACAAGCACCGAGAGCCTGGTGTGAAAAACTTCATTCCTATCTCATAAGTATTGGATTTGTAAGAACTAGTGAAAATAGT
The DNA here is from genome assembly GCA_018584345.1 of Thuja plicata. Taxonomy (NCBI): domain Eukaryota; kingdom Viridiplantae; phylum Streptophyta; class Pinopsida; order Cupressales; family Cupressaceae; genus Thuja; species Thuja plicata. Next base: position 1,776,649 of record MU227699.1, read on the forward strand.
CATCTTTATTTGAAGGAAGATCCTGATGCTAACATTTTGATTGTGAAAATATTTATTGATGACATCATATTTGGAGGCAATGATATGCTATGAAAATCATTTGAAAATGAAATGATAAAAGAGTTTGAGATGTCTATGTTTGGAGAGATCAAGTTCTTTCTTGGTCTATAGATCATGCAACAAGATGAAGGATTTTTCATTACATAATCCAAATACATCAAGGAAGTGCTGAAAATATTAAAGATGGAAGATTCCAAGCTAGTTGGACCACCAATGGCAACTAGATGTAAGTTGATAAAGGAGGACAAGTCACCTAAGGTAAATCAGACTTTGTATAGATCAATGATTGGAAAACTCATGTATATTGTACATACTAGACCAGATATTGCACATGCAGTAGGAATAGTTGCAAGATTTTCTGCTAATCCCAGGGAATCACATATGACTGTTGTGAAAAGAATCCTAAGATATCTAAAAAATACTGAGGACTATGGCTTATGGTATAGAAGAGAAGGAAAATTTGAACTTAAGGTGTTTACCGACACTGATTGGGATGGAAACATTGATGACCGAAAGAGCACAACTGGAGGAGCATTCTTTATGGGTGATAGACTTGTCACATGGATCAACAAGAAGCGAGGATGCATCTCCTAGTCTACTGCAGAAGCATAGTATGTTGTTGCTGTTGTAAACTGCTCAAATAGTGCATGGATCAAATAGTTACTGGAAGGTATGAATATGAAAATTCTTGAACATGTAATTATCTATTGTGATAATACTAGTGCAATTAACATTTCCAAGAATCCAGTCATCCATGCTAAGAAAAGCATATTGCTATCAAGTATGATTATTTGAGAGAACAAGTTCAGGAAAATGAGGTGATACCTTAGTATGTACAATCAAAGGAATAATTAGTTGATATCTTCACTAAGCCACTGCCCAAGGATACATTTGAGTAATTGAGAAAGAGACTAGGGGTCAGACCCTTGTCTACTGGTTATTAAGATGACTAGAAGGCTGCATTAGCCTACATATTATCAGAATATCATTGATGTTGATGCAAGCAAAGAAATGGACTTCAAAGATACATCTATACATAGAAAGGTATTTATCTACACTTAGTACCAGAGTTGTTATATTGCTGATGGATTGGGAAATTCAAGGAATATATTGAATGGATAGAAAGGATTGTCTGGCATTACTGTCAAATATTTGCTTGGCATTGTTGTCAAAGGGAGAGATTATATCCATTAACACATTACCCAAAGGGAGAGATATAACCAGAAAGGGAGAGTATATACAAAGGGAGAGATTGCTGACAAGAGAGAAAATAGACATCAAAAGAAAAGAATAGTCAAAGTGAGAGAATTTGACACAAGAAGAGAACACATCACATTAGAAGAAGAAAGATTCTACATCTATCTAGTGAAGGTATTGAAGATAGAAAGAGAGTTGTGAGAATCAAATCTAAGCTATGTGAGCTTATCAAGGACCAAATATTTGTATTGGTTATAGTACATAAGATTGGTAATTTGATGAACTTCAACTATATATTTCATATTGTATTAGTGATAATATAAATGTGATAATGTATTGTGTTTCCATCAATTCCAAAGGGAGAGATTGATGAACTATAACTAATTAGATGTTTGAAGATGTTAAGTTGATGATCTTCGAGACACAGAAAGTTAATGCAAGACATTAAATACATTAATGTATTGTATTGTCATTGATGTCAACTTGATATAATCTATATGGTCATGTACATACTGCTAAAGACTTCAAAGAGCCAATGAATCAAAGGCTATGCTATCAGTAATGCATAAAAGTTAAGTATTCACATAGTGACTGTATACACTGACAGATAGAGTAAACCAACAAGAGAAAAGTCACAGTGTTACCCAACGAGAAAAAGCACAGCATTACCGACGAGCAAAATCATAGTGTAACCCAGCAGATAGCATTATAGTGTTTCCCGATGGACAGAGATCCTGAAGACAATTGAAGTCTCACCGATGGAATAGTCAGTTGTCACCGATGACTAACTAAAGTATTCACCAACAGAATAAAGAGTTCAGAAATGATGAAAGGCTTAGCTGTCAAGAGATAAATATAGACTTAACTGGTAGTTATCATTATTTTAATTGACAAGATAAAGCCTGAGATAAGTAAAGGATTTAAAGTTCTTTTGTCCAGTTGGCAAGAATATCTCTACGAGATAAAACATGAGTTTTTCTTTAAATCTAATTGGCGAGAATTGTGGATCACACCAAGATCAAGAAAGCCAAGAAATGGTGAAATCATGTTTATATAAGAGACAAGCTAATTCAATATGAATTGGGGGAGTGACAAGAGAATAGATGCTGAAGAGTTTCTGAAGGAGAAGAAATTCTTCATTCATACCCGATCAATCAAGTTGAGGAAAGAGATAAATTTTGTAGACACCGATGAACAATGATACAACATCACAAAGCAAAATAGTGTGGAGAGAAGGTATTGAATTGATAACATTGATCAAGAAGGTAATGTACATACAATAGATCTAAAAATCTGCAATTCTAGTTGTATGTGTGAACAGATCAATTTACCATTTCAATTTAACCATTGAAGCATCAAGTCTCTTAATCGAGTAGGACTTAAAAGTATTTTCTAATTGAGATACATCCCAAGGAGTATAAAAAATTTTGATCATATAAAGTAGCATTGGATATGCCTAATACTTGTTGACAAGCCAAGTGAGTGTTTGATCAAGGATGGTAGCATTAGATGCTAGATACTAAGTGAAAAACTATTCATTTAAATCCTCTAACAAGGTCACACCTACCAATGTGTTTGTAACCTTTAACAGGGTCAACTCTTCACCGAGCTCACTTTAGAAGAGTGAAAATCTAGGTTACCGGTCCCAGTGGTTTTTCCCTTAATAGGGTTTCCACGTTAAAAATTCATTTGTCAATGTGTTTATGAGTCATTACTTTATTGTTTTATATTTCACATAAGTAAATCTAGATTGATCAGTATACACTAGTTATTTATTGTACTTTGGTAAATAGAAAGACTGCTTATCAGTAAACATACTGTAGAAGATTTTACAAATCATTCCAAAAAGTAGTAATTTGATATAAGTATTTGGAGGCATTCATCTTACAGGACTAAAGATAACTAGAGGTATAATTTTGTGGAAATAAGCTTTAAGGGTTGATTATTGGAATATTTTGAGGCCACTGATTCACCCCCCCTCTCAGTTATTACTAACACTACTTAGTGTAAACAACACAATACCCTGACCAAAGACTAAAAAGGGTGCAACACCAAGACTTCCCAGGAGGTCACCCATCCTAGTACTACTTTGGCCCAAGCATGCTTAACTGTGGAGTTCTGATGGGATCTGGTGCACTAATGCTGGTATGATTACACCCAACATCAAATTCTTGTGCCTTGAGGTTAAAAAGTGCATTAGAATGCACCTTATCTAGAATGAACCTTATCTAGCACTCAGAACACACCTTATCTAGCACTAAGAATGCACAAGTAAGTAAAAAGCACTCCAGAATTAAGAATGTAACTTATCTAGAATGAACCTTACCTAGCACTTAGAATGTACCTTATCCAGAATTAAGAATGCATGAATAAGTAAAAATCACTCAGACATTAAGAATGCACCTTATCTAGCACTCAATATGCACCTTATCTAGCACTAAGAATGCATGAGTAAGTAAAAAGAACTGCAACATTAAGAATGCACCTTATCGAGCACTCAGAAGGCACTAGTAGGAAGAAAGATGTGAGTGTATATCAAGAACTCAGAATGCACCATTAACTATTTATTATTGCAAGGCTAAGATGTCATTTTCCTAACACCCATCAGACAAGAAATGGGCTCAAGGATGTGGGATGGACTCAAGAACTGAATGGAGCCTTGGGACAGAAGATGGGGGAACAAGAGGAAAAGAGGGATGGATGATTGAAAAAAAGCTTTGAGAACCAAAATAGTAGTGTAAAAAATACAACACTGTGAGAAAACAACTCATCACAATACACCTCATAAAATTTCAAGTCAATCGGACAATCACGTCAAAAGCTATGACCCCGTGAAGATCGCACTAAGAATGCATGAGTAAGTAAAAAGAAAAAGAGGGATGCATGATTGAAAATAGGTTTTGAGAACCAAAATAGTACTTAGTGTAAACGACATAATGCCCTGACCAAAGACTAAAAAAGGTGCAACACTGAGACTTCCAGCGAGGTCACTCATCCCAGTACTACTCCGGCCTAAGCACGCTTTATTACAGAGTTATGATGGGATCAGGTGCACTAACGTTGGTATGATCACACCCGACATCAAAGTCTTGCACCCTGATGTTAGCAAGTGCATTAGAATGCACCTTATCTAGAATGAACCTTATCCAACACTCAGAATGCACCTTATCCAACACTAAGAAGGAACGAGTAAGTAAAAAGCACTCCAGCATTAAGAATGCACCTTATCTAGAATGAACCTTATCTAGTACTCACAATGCACCTTATCTAGCACTAAGAACACACAAAAAAGTAAAAATCACTCCAGCATTAATAATGCACCATATCTAGCACTCAAAATGCACCTTATCCAACACTAAGAATACACGAGTAAGTAAAAAGCACTCCAACATTAAGAATGAACCTTATCGAGCACTCAGAAGGCACCACTAGGAAGAAAGATGCGAGTGTGTATCCAACACTCAGAATGCACCATTAACTATTTATTATTGCAAGGCTGAGGTGTCATTTTCCTAATACCTGCGAAACAAGAAATGGGCTTGGGGACACAAGATGGAATTGAGAACCGAATCGAGGCTTGAGATAGAAGATGGGGGAATGAGAGGAAAAGAGGGATGCATGATTGAAAATTGGTTTTGAGAACCAAAAAATTAGTGTAAACAATACGCCCCAACCAAACAATTCCTCATAATACACCTCCTCGTAAAGTTTAAGTTCAATCGTGCAATCGCGTCAAAATTTATGACCCCGTGAAGACCGCACTAAGAATGCATGAGTAAGTAAAAATAAAAAGAGGGATGCATGATTGAAAATAGGTTTCAAGAACCAAAATAGTACTTAGTGTAAACAACACAATGCCCAAACCAAAGATGGGGGAACGAGAGGAAAAGAGAGATGCATGATTGAAAATGGGTTTTGAGAACCAAAATAGTAGTGTAAACAATACAACGCCCCGACCAAACAATTTCTCACAATACACCTCCTCATAAAATTTAAGTTCAATCTGACAATCATGTCAAAATTTATGACCCCATGAAGACCGCACTAAGAATGCATGAGTAAATAAAAAGAAAAAGAGGGATGCATGATTGAAAATAGGTTTCGAGAACCAAAACACTACTTAGGGTAAACAACGTAATGCCCCAACCAAAGACTAAAAAGGGTGAAATACTGAGACTTCCCGGGAGGTCACCCATCCCAGTACTACACTGGCCCAAGCACGCTTAACTGTGGAGTTCTAATGGGATCCGGTGCACTAACCCTAGTATGATCACACCCAACATCAAAGTCTTGCACCCTGATGTTAGCAAGTGCATTAGAATGCACCTTATCTAGAATGAACCTTAACCAGCACTCAAAATGCACCTTATCCAGCACTAAGAATGCACGAGTAAGTAAAAAGAACTCCAGCATTAAGAATGCACCTTATCTACAATGAACCTTATCTAGCACTCAAAACACACCTTATCCAGCACTAAGAACGCATGAGATGGAATATTCCCTCTGGGTCGTGAGATTAAGAGACAATGAAGGAAATGGTAATGCATACATGATGAATAAGATACTTAAGTTATTTAGAAAAGTAACGAGGAAATAGAAAATATCATGCACGAGCTAGGATTTTAAGGAATTAAAAGGGTTTTAAGGGAGAAATAAAAGCATAAATCACAATAATGAACATAAGGAACACTTCCCTAAATTATTTTCATGTCCAAATTTGATATGTAAATCTTGGTTCCACCAAGAAATATGAATGGATTAATGAAATTTTTATATTCTACTTCTACAATCATTTTTTCTACCACTCAAAAGAAACTACAATAGCTAGTAATCTAAAAGTTACCTTTTTTGGCAGTTTTTGACAACACTGAGAATTTTCAATTTTTGGAAATTTCCAAACTTACCCAGAAAATCATGAAAATCTATAAATATATAAAAATTAAGAATATAACACAAATATCCAAATTTCTAAACTAAAAACAATCACCATTTCAAAAATAACTTAAAAAACAAAATTATAAAATCTAGAAAAAAATAGAAAAAATCATTTTTGAAGGCTCAAATGAAGAAAATTGGCACTAAAAATATGGCCGAGTTGAGTTCCAACTGAGCTAGGTTCAGTCGGTAATCCAAACAACTCCTCACAGTACACCTCCTCATAAAATCTCAAGTCAATCGGACAATCACGTCAAAAGTTATGACCCCTGGAAGACTACACTAAGAATGCATGAGTAAGTAAAAAGAAAAAGAGGGACGCATGATTGAAAATGGGTTTTGAGAACCAAAGTAGTACTTAGTGTAAACAACACAACACTCTAACCAAAGACGGCACTAAGAATGCATGAGTAAGTAAAAAGAAAAAGAGGGATGCATGATTGAAAATTGGTTACGAGAACCAAAACAGTACTTAGTGTAAACACCACAACACCTCGATCAAAGAAAAGAAAGGGTGCAACACCAAGATTTCTCAAGAGGTCACCCATCCTAGTACTACTTTGGCCCAAGTGCGCTTAACTGCATAGTTCTAATGTGATCTATTTCCCTAACGTTGGTATGATCGCACCCAACATCAAAGTCTTGCACCCTGAGCTTAGCAAGTGCATTAGAATGCACCTTATCTAGAATGAACCATATCCAGCATTCAAAATGCACCTTATCTAGCACTAAGAACGCACGAGTAAGTAAAAATCTCTCTAGCATTAATAATGCACCTTACCTAGAATGAACCTTATCTAGCACTTATAATGCACCTTATCCAACACTAAGAACACACAGATAAGTAAAAAACACTCCAACATTAACAATGCACGTTATCTAGCACTAAGAATACACGAGTAAGTAAAAAGCACTCATGCATTAAGAATGCAGCTTATCAAGCACTCAAAAGGCACCAGTAGGAAGAAAGATGTGAGTGTATATCCAACACTCAGAATGCACCATTAACTATTTATTATTGCAAGGCTGAGATGTCATTTTCCTAATACCCGCGAGATAAGAAACGGGCTTGGGGACACAAGATGGACTCAAGAACTAAATTGAGGGTTGAGATAGAAGATGGGGGAATGAGAGGAAAAGATGGATGCATGATTGAAATTGGGTTTTGAGAACCAAAATAGTAGTGTAAACAATACAATGCCCCGACCAAACAATTCCTCATAATAAACCTCCTCATAAAATTTAAGTTCAATCGTGCAATCGCGTAAAAAATTATGACCCCACAAAGACCACACTAAGAATGCATAAGTAAAAATAAAAATAGGGATGCATGATTGAAAATATGTTTCAAGAACCAAAACAATACTTAGTGTAAACAACACAATGCCCCAACCAAAGATGGGGGAACAAGAGGAAAAGAGAGATGCATGATTGAAAATGGGTTTTGAGAACCAAAATAGTAGTGTAAATAATACAACACCCTGACCAAACAATTCCTCACAATACACCTCCTCATAAAATTTAAGTTCAATTAGACAATCGCATCAAAAGTCATGACCTCGCGAAGACCGCACTAAGAATGCATGAGTAAAAAAACAAAAAAGAGGGATACATGATTGAAAATAGGTTTCGAGAACCAAAATAGTACTTAGTGTAAACAACACAATTCCCCAACCAAAGACTAAAAAGGGTGAAACACCAGGACTTCCTGGGAGGTCACCCATCCCAGTACTACTCCGGCCCAAGCGCACTTAACTGCATATTTCTGATGGGATTCAGTGCACTAACTATGGTATGATCACACCCAACATCAAAGTATTGTGCCCTGATGTTAGCAAGTGCATTAGAATGTGCATGCACCCTAAAATGGTCGCCTAGACTTTGGGCCCCATTTATTATTTTATCATTTTATCAAATTTCCTGAATCAATGCTTTGCAATATTTTCAATTCAAATCAATTTCCTTGATCAAATTGTAATTA
>MU227699.1:1797489-1821434 GCA_018584345.1 Thuja plicata
ATAAACTACTTTCCTTATTAAGAAATTACATAAAATGAGTTGTCCTCCCACTAGAGGACAAAATACATGTAGGGATTCCATAGGAATCTCCTATTTAAAATACAAGTAAAGATTAGATATTCTAACACCCCCCATTAATCTTTACTTGGAGTGTTTACAACAAGGGGTATGAAACCCAATTTTTATAAAAATCTGCAACTTCATCTTCAATATAATGAAGAAATCGTAATGTCTTCAAGTTTTCAAGTGGTCTTTTGGAAACATGATGAACAACTAGCTCTGTTAGAGCCAAGAGAAGTGTATGAGTCCTTTAAATCTGTTCAAGTAGAAGTATATGCACATCCTCAAGTAGTCTTTTGATTCATAGGACATGTGGAAATGAATTAATGTATTTAGTGTGCCTTGATGGATCACCTGAAACATAGAACAAGAAAACAAGAAACAAGACAACTATCCACAAGTAGAATTCAATCTCATATACAAGTTAGTATATATTGTAAAATTTGAAACATCAAAGTATAATTTAAGGAAATTCTCATAGAGATAAAGATAAGTGTAAGTGTTCACCAAAATCCAATAGAGCTAACTTGATATCAAGAGTAAATGCTCAAAGGTTCAAAATGAAAAATTTAGGTATGAGAGAATTAATCAATGCTCTCATGAAATAAATTATACTAATACACAAATGACCATAGAAAAGGTCAATTAATGAAAACCTTCATCAACATTGTGTCAATCACATGGATATAGATAGTCCATTAATGAGTCATCTCACTACAAGTGAATGGGTCGCGACTCCATCACCTACATAACCCACGATCTAAGCAATGAAGAATACAGTGAATTATCATGTTAGTATATAAATAAATATGAGAGAGACAAAGATAAATAAATAGAATATGTGACTCAACCACCAAATTAACTCAAGATACTAATTTTCCAAGCATGTTTACCATTGTGAAGCATAAGATAGGATTATGAGAAGTAATAACATATTGCCTTCAAAAAAATGTGAAACAAATCATCCTCTCATTGAGGTATAGAATAAAGAACCATCCTCTCACTGAGGAACATAATAAAGAATCATCCAATGCAACTTTCAAATGGAACAAGTTGATAAACATCAACTGAAGCAAGTGCATCCTAGTGCAACTTACAAATGGAACAAGTTGATAACCATCAACTAAAGTAAGTGCATCCCAGTGCAATTTACAAATGGAATGAAATGCTCTAAAAGCATAAATTACGACTATTCAAGCTCATCAATAAAAAACAAGTTGATCAACATCAACTAAAGTAAGTGCATCCTAGTGCAGCTTACAAATGGAACAAAATTCTCTAAAAGCATAAATTGAAACTATTCAATCTCATCAATAAAATCAGTAATAATACTCATGAAGGAAATAGTGTAAGATAATCTCATAATCCTAAAAAATTGGAGATAAAGAAGAGATAAATGAAGAGCAACATTAAAGATATGGATATCAGTTAGAAAACTCCATTGATGGTGAACATGAAAACTAAATAAGTAAATCTTTAAAACATTTAGGATTCCTTTTAGAAGTAATGGAAATATCACTATGAGGAGTAAATTCATCATTTTCATCATCACTATGAGGAGAGAATATATCATAATCATCATGAAAAAAAATTAACATCATCATGAGAAAAAATTATCACTAAGAGGAGCAGATATATGCTTACTATCATCATCATCTTTTTAATACTAGTAGGATTAGAAATAGGTGTAGTAGGAGTAGGGTTTAGAATAGGAGGTTGGTCCTCCACAAGTTCAATAATATCCCCTTTAAATTCATCATCTTTGACCTTGGAACAATCATGCACTTTATTTTTTGTAATAACAATATCTCTTACAATATGTAGCTTGTTAGCAATAGGATCATAAAACCTATAACCTTTAGTAGATACATCATACCCAACGAAGGTAAATGAAAACAAAGTAGAATTGAGGAAAGCAGAGAATAAACAGTTAACATTAACTAAAATTATAAGGAGAAGTTTAGTTTGACTGAATGTTAAACATGAGAATAAGCGAGAAGCTTAATGTGAATAAGAATGATTACCCCTTTGTTTAAAGAACATAAACTCGTTTCTTGCGAATAATAAGCAAAATGAAACATTTTCATACCTAATTGTTAGAATCATTTAATTTTATCTCTAGAATCAATGTTGGCATAATTAATTAAAAAAGATCAAATTAATTTAAACAAGATGAATTACAATGAATATATATCCATCAAGATTAAGAAAAAAAAATTTAACCTTAAAGTAACTTATACTTTGAATGGTTAAATAGGTATTAAAAAAATTTTAAATTTTTTGATTAAGTGAAGGAACAAATTTTAAATATAATGAATTAATGAACCAGTAATTGAATTTGATTAGAAATGATATAAATAACTTAAGAATGAAACGATTTGAAGCAATAATAAACATAAAAAAAGTAATAACATTTAAATTTTTTGATAAAACAAATTTGAACTATTAATTTTAAAGTTTAAACTCTAATTATGGAAATTAATTAAGAAACTAAATGAAGACTATATAGGAGAAAGTGGAAATGATTAAATGAATAATTAATGTTGTTGGAACTATTGAGATGAACAAATGAGACCAATATAGTTAATTTAATTAAATAAACTAATTATTCAAAGGAATTAAACAAAGTCAAACTAGAAATAAAAAATGTTAGAAAAGGTCAAATAAGTTGGAGAGAGAAACCTGCATAAATCAGGAAAATGTTATAAAGCCTGCATAAACCAGGAAAATGTCATAAAGATAGATGTAATAATAATGAAAAGGAAACAGTTAAAATCTTAATATAGCTACTGGAATAAAATAATTACTAGCGCCAGACTGTGAAGAAAGTGATACACAGATGCCTACAAAAGGAGATGAACATCAAATATAAAAAATGTAGGAAAGAAGTTGTGCAGGAGGAGAAGGAAAAAAAGATGCGCTGGAAAGATGAGAAAGTTTTGAACTATAATACAATGACTTTGATCTGCCACTGGTAGGAAATGCTGGGTAGGTGGAAGAAACGAATGTTTAAAAGCTGGAATGTTGAATACAAGGCCGCGCTATGAAATTGCTATGAGAAGTATGGGCAAAGAAAGTGAAAAAGTGATGAAAAATTCTGTGCAAATAAAATGAATGAAGTCTTCTATGTAGGAACTCCAATCGTAGCTGAAGGCAACTAAAAAACCTACAGTTTAAAAGAAGAACATCAGTAGGAGAAAGATAGCTAGGAAAAATCAAGATGCAAGGAGAGTTCTGATCCCATGTCTGCTAAAGATCAGTTGAGTTTTAACGTTATAAGAAGATTCTGAAAGAAATCTGACAACACTCCTATAGGAAAAATGATTAAAAATCTGCACACAAATGATGTTAATAACTGCAAAAAAAATATATTTAGTGGAGTCAATAACATAAAGAAATGCATAAGACTGAAGATTTCTCACTGCTAGGTAAGTGGATAAGAGGCAGTGACAGAGGGAAGATACTTACAAAATTTATGACCAGTCATGACTGTCGATGGAATCTAGTTTATTCACTTGTCTTTCAAATTAAGCTTCTTAAAAAAATTGGCATTAATTTCCACTAATCGTACTCATATAAATTAAGAAATTTCAATACAATAAAAATCAGATATTTTATTACATAATAAATATGCCCCGTGAAGGTGAGGAAACCTTTGAATATAGATTTTTTTGTATGCTATCGATCTGTAGCATTGAAATTTTACTTTGAACAAAGTTTGAATGAATGATTTAAATTACCAAAATACAATGAAAAACAAAAATGTTGAACAACTCTAAATATCAGCAAGATAAACTAATTACCATAATGAGAGAGAACAAAGATAGTTTAATCACTCTCACGTGACATTATGTTGTCCAATCAAAGTAGGAATTCCATTTAAGAAACTATTGCATATTCACATTAACAGCATTAGCTGGGAAAACATCACTCCCCCATAAGAGGGTTTGGGTGGAACGTAGAGATAGCCCACGCAAACTCTTAAAAATGTAAGATACCCTCGTGTTTTGTGTCGAATAAGTCAAAAAATTGGTGAAGAATATGGAAGAAGTATATAAAATGTTACAAACTGTAAAAAAAACTGTCAGAATATTGATAAAATCAGTTTATAAAATGTAACACCTGCAAGAATAGAAAATTTATAAACGAGCGTAATAAATTGCAATGAAACCTTAGTAAATAATTTTGCATTTCTTTCAAATGTGTGCGAAGTTTGGAAAATTGCTAGCGAATAAGCTAAAATGGAGGGTTCTGCACAAAACCCAGATCGCGGATTTTTCATATTCTCTCATATCTATCAATAATATTGAATGCAAAGAGAAGGAGATACGATCCATGAAACCTCAAACAAAGAGAAATAAACATAGAGATTAAGATATAATAGAGAGATTATATATATTAAAAATGATGAGGAGAAACCTACAGATCAACTATTAGAGATCAGATAAAATCTGAGATAAAAATAAGCTTGCAAGATATTTTCTTGCAAATGAAGTTATATTTGATAAAATCTGCAAATAATAAAAAACTTGAGCCTTGCGGTTTCCCGATAGAGGATACAACCATAAAATTTCAAGATACATGCAGATATGAAAATAAGATATCATAGAAGAAAAAAAATATGCAAAGGGTTTTGTGGTGAACCGTCTAAACCAAAAGAAAGTTAGAACTCTAGATAAATAAACTTAGATTTGGTGGAAATCCATCCAGAACTAGTTAAGCAAAATGTTAGATAAAAAAAAATGAAAAACCTGTCACCAATGTTAAATCTACAACAAAGTATAAAACCTGCAAAACCATAGAATATATAAGAATATCCAAGCAAGGAGTGCTCCAAAAATGGTAACCTTCAACACCTTCCTACTCAAAACAAGGATTAGTAACCTGCTCTGATACCATGTAAGAAATAATAGAAGAGCAAAGGAACATAAACAATCCAAGAGAGCTAGGTAAGGGATAAATGTTACCATGAGAAAATCAGATCCAAGAGCATTCATCAAAAGATCCAAAGACAAAGAAGACAAGATATTTTATAAGGGGAAAAATAAAGAAAAACCCCTTTGTGATATTATGAATGAGGTCATAGCCTAGAGAGAGAGAGAGAGAGAGAGAGAGAGAGAGAGAGATGCACATTACAATAACTTCTTCATGGATCATTCTTTATCCTTGCATTTTGAGAAATGAGAGAGGAGCATCTCTTAAACAGAGATGAGAGAGAGGAGTTGGAATGTAACTCCCAAGTCTATGAATGCCACCATTCATAAGTGTGTGTGACATGTGTCAAATTCCTCTTAAAGAGGAATAAACTACTTTCCTTATTAAGAAATTACATAAAATGAGTTATCCTCCCACTAGAGGACAAAATACATGTAGGGATTCCATAGGAATCTCCTATTTAAAATACAAGTAAAGATTAGATATTCTAACATCTTTCCTACAAGATGAATTCCTTGAAATACTTATAATAATTTACTACTTGTTGGATTGGTTTGTAAAACCTTCTTCTGTATGTTTACAGATAAGCAGTCAACTATTTATTGAAACACAGTAAATATGCAGAGTATACCAATCAATCCAAAATTGTATATGTAAAATGTAAAATAGTAAAGTAATGAAACATAAACACATAACACATAGATTTTTAACATGGAAAACCTGTTAAGGGAAAAACCACTAGGACTGATACCCCAAACTTTCACTCTTCTAAAGTGAGCTCTGTTAGGAGCCAACCCTGTTAAAGGTTACAAATACACTTTTAGGTGTGACCTTGTTAGAGGATTTAAAAGATAGTTTGTCACCTAGTATCTGACATCTAATGCTACCATTCTTGATTAAACACTCACTTGGCCTGTCAATAGGTATCAGGTATATCCAATGCTACTTTCTATGATCAAACATTTTGATACTCCTTGGGATGTATCTCAATTGTAAAAGACTTTTAAGTCCTGCTTGATTAAGAGACTTGATGCTTTAATGGTTAAACTAAAACATTAATGATCTGTTCACACATACAACTTGAATTGCAGATTTTCAGATCTATTGTAAGTGCATTACCTCTCTAATCAACATAATCAATTCTATACCTTTGCTCCACATGGTTCTGCTCGGTGATGTTGTCTCATTGTTCGTCGGTGTCTGCAGAATCTAGCTCTTTCTTTAGCTTGTTGATCAGGACTGAATGCAGACTTTCTTCTCCTTTAGACTTTCTTCAGCATCTTTCCTCTTCTCTTTTTCACCCCACACAATTCATAATGAATTGGGTTTCTCTTTTTATAGACATGATTCACCTTTTCTTGGCTTTCTTGATTCTTGGCGTGATCCACAATTCTCACCAATTAGATTTAAAGAAAACTCTAGTTTTATATCAAAGAGATCTTCTTGCCAACTAGAAAAATCAAATTTAAATCAATTATTTATCTCTGACTTTATCTGGATGATCAAAACAATGATAAGTATTAGTTAAGTCTATCTTTAGCTTCTTGACAGCTAAGCATTTTGTCATTTTCTCAACTCTCTGTTCTACCAGTCAACACTTCATTTAGTCATCAGTGATGACTGAGTGTTCCATTGGTGTAACTTCAATTGTCATCAGGATCTCCATCCTTGTCTTTTCCGTTGGGCAACACTATAATTCTGTCCGTCGAGTTACACTGTGCTTTTCTCGTCGGGCAACACTGTGAATTTTCTCATCGGTAATGTTGTGCATTTGATCATCAGGTAACATTGTGACTTTTCTCTTTTACTCTATCCATTGGCATGCACTCCATCGATGTATATAGTCACTTTGTGAATACTTGACTTATATGTATTACTGATAGAATTGCTTTTGATTCGTTGATTCTTTGAAGTCTTTGGCAGTATGTCCATGACCATACATATTATATCAAGTTGACATCAATGAAAATACAATACATTAATTGATTTAATGCCTTGCATGGTCATCAACTTAACATCTTCAAACATTCAATCAGTTATATGTCATCAATCTCTCCCTTTGGCATTGATGGGAACATACCACATTATCATACTATACTATTACTAATACAATATGAAATATATAGTTTGATCAAGCTTTTCTAATATAACTATTACAAATATCTGGGTTTCGGTAAGCTCAAATAGCTTAGATTTGATTCTTGCAGCTTTTTGTCTATCTTCAATCCCTTCACTAGATAGATGTAGAATCTTTCTTTCTCTGATGTTATGTGTTCTCCTTCTGTGTCGAACTCTCTCCCTTTGACTGTTCTCTTTTATTTTTGATGTCTCTTGTTAGCAATTCTTTTTTTTTTTGAATTTACTCTCCCTTTCTTATTACATCTCTCCCTCTGGATACTTTGATGGATATGATCTCTCCCTGAGTTGATAATGGATATAATCTCTCCCTTTATCAGTATGATAATGAGATACTTCTCTCCCTTTGACAACAATGCCAAGCACACATCTTTTCCAAACAAAATTTTGATAGTAATGCCAAATGGAACCTTTCTATCCATAATATATTCCTTGAATTTCCAAATCCATCGGTAATAACTATGGTGCTCAGAGTAGATAAATACCTTGTTGTGTATAGATTTATCATTGAAGTCCATCTCTTTTCTTGCATCAACATGAATGATATTCTGATAATATGTAGGCTAATGCAGCCTTCTAGTCATCTTACTGACTAGTAGACAAGGGTATGACCCCTAGTCTCTTTCTCAAGTATTCAAATGCATCAATGGGTAGTGGCTTGGTGAAGATATCGGCTAATTGTTCCTTGGATTGGACATACTCAAGTATCACCTCCTTTTCTTGAACTTATTCCCTTAAATAATGTTACTTAATGGAAATATGCTTTGTTTTAGCATGCATGACTGCATTCTTAGAAATGTTTATTCCACTTGTATTATCACAGTAGATAATTACTGGTACAAGAGTTATCATATGCATACCTTCCAGTAACTGTTTTATCCATGCAATATTTGAGTAGTTTGTAGCAACAACAACATACTCTACTTTTGAGTGGAATGCAAGATGCATCCCTGCTTCTTGTTGATCCATGTGACAAGTCTGTCACCCATAAAGAATGCTCCTCCACCTGTGCTTTTTTGGTCATCAATATTTCTAGCCCAATCAGCATCAGTAAAGACCTTAAGTTCAAATTTGCCTTCTCTTTTAAACCATAAGCCATATTCCTCGGTATTCTTTAGATATCTTAGAATTCTTTTAACAACAGTCATATTTCATTCCCTAGGATTAGCAGAAAATCTAGCAACTATTCCTACTGCATGTGCAATATCTCATCTAGTATGTACAACATACATGATTTTTCCAATCATAGATCTATACAAAGTCTGATTTACCTCTGATGACTTGTCTTCCTTTGTCATCTTACATCTAGTTTCCATCGGTGTTCCACCTGGTTTGTACTCTTCCATCTTGAATATTTTCAGTACTTCTTTTATGTATTTAGATTGTGTAATGAAAATACCTTGATCTTTTTGCATGATCTGTAGACCAAGAAAGAACTTGACCTCTCCAAACATAGACATCTCAAACTCTTTTCTCATTTCATTTGCAAATGATTTGCATAGCATATCATTGCCTCCAAATATGATGTCATTAACAAATATCTTAGCAATCAAAATGTTAGCATGAATAGCTTCCCTCAAATAAAGATTATTATTTTCACTAGTCCTTACAAATCCAATACTTATAAGATAGGAATGAAGTCTTTCATACCAGGCTCAGGGTGCTTTCTTCAATCCATAAAGGGATTTGTGTAGTCTACATACCATGTCCCTCTTGTCTGGATAACCAAACCCTTCTGATTGTTCAATGTATACCTCTTCTTCAAGTATTCCATTTAGGAATGCAGACTTGACATCTATTTGATATACCTTGAATCCTTTACATGCAGCATAAGAAAGTAATATTCTAACTCCTTCTAACCTAGCAACAAGTGCAAAGGTCTCTCTATAGTCAATCCCTTCTTCTTGTGCATACCCCTTGAATACTATTCTTTCTTTATTTCTAGTGACTTCTCCATTCTCATTTAGTTTATTCCTGAATATCCATTTTGTACCGATGACATTCTTGTCATCTAATCTCGGTACAAGTGTCAATGTATTTTTTTTCTCTATTTTCTCAATCTCTTCATTCATAGCATTTATCCATTCATCATTATCTAGTGCATCACTGACAAATTTTGGCTCATAATCACAAATAATACATCTTTTATTTAGAGACTTACTTCTGGGTCTCATACCAACCTTCTTATCTCCAATGATTTGGTTTTGTGGATGGTTCCTTCTGATAGATCTTGCAAGTATAGGTTCAGCTCTTTGTCTATCATCTTGATCATCATCTTGTCCTTTGTTCTATTCTTCATCACTTTGTGCATCATTTTGATCAATATCCCGATCGTCGATATTAGCAGCTTGATGCTTGAGTGAAATATTATGTTGCTCAGGAGCTCTACATTGTTGGTCGGGTAGAGTGTTAGGTTCTTCATTATAAACAAACCTATTGTAGTCCTTTGGTTCTCTAGTGCTTTCCTCTTCATTCTTCTCTGCAATTTCATCTATCTTTACATTTGCACTTTCAACAATTTTGTTAGAGGCTTTATTTAGACATTTATAAGCCTTTCTCTTGGTGGAATACCCTAGAAATATTCCTTCATCACTCTTGGAGTCAATTTTTCCATTTCTATCATCTTTTAAGATATAACATTGAGTACCAAAAATTTTGAAATTACTCACATTGGGTGTGTATCTATACCATCGCTCATAAGGTGTCTTCTTGGTGTCTTTCTTCAATTGTACTCTATTTAACGTGTAAATAGTAGTATTGACAGCTTCTCTCTAGAAGATTTGGGTGTTTCCTTTCTCTATCATCAGTGTCCTTGCACAATCAACTATGGATTTGTTCCATCTTTTAGCAATACCATTTGCTATGGTGTTCTCGGTGCAGAGACCTGTCTTTTGATTCCATACTCATTACAAAAGCTAGTGAATTCATTTGAAATAAATTCCCCTCCTATATCTAATCTTAAGCATTTTAATTCTTTACCACTTTGTTTCTCAACCATTTCTTTGTACCATTTGAACATCTTAAATGCTTCTGATTTATCTTTTAGAAACATGACTATCATCATTCTAGAGTAATCCTCAACAAAGAGAATAAAATATCTATCTCCATAATAACTCTTTGTCCTCATAGGTCCACATAAATCAGTATGGACTAAGTCTAGAATGGCATCAGATGTATGGGTGTTGCTTTTGAAACTATACTTTTTCATCTTACCTTTTTGACAATTCTTACACATGATATTGTTGGGCTTAACCATCATAGGTAAACCTCTTACATTTCTCTTTTTTCTAATCTTTATCATGTTTTCAAAGTTCACATGACACAATATTTTGTGTCACAACCATATGTCTTCATTTCTATCCATTAAGAAAGTGGTGTCAGTATCATTCAGATAGAATAAGTTACCTTTTGTCTTCTCACCGGTACTAATCAGATTCGTTGATTTATTGAAGATCTTTGCCTTCTTATTTTCAAATACTACTCTGTGACCTAAATTATTCAACTAAGAAACACTCAATAGATTATAATTTAATCCATTTACCCAATAAGCATTTTCACATTTTATCTAGTTATTCAACATTATGTTTCCTCTACCTTCAACTAGATGAGGTGTGTCATTACCCATTCTTACTGAACCGCCTTTATAGAATTCAAAAGTCTCAATCTTTTGTTTTTCACTGATCATATGGTGAGTGTAACCACTATCTATGATCTAGAAATCATGTTTACTAACTTTAGATATGAGTGCATTTTCTACATACATTTCTTCATCATCATCTGAATCATCTTTCACTGCCTCAAACACCATCTCAATGTCTTCGTCAGATTCAGTGTTTGTATCATCATGTTTGCATTTTTCTAGGTAACTAGCCTTCTTTCCTTTGTCTTTTTTGTCTCGGGTATCTCTTCTTTCTGAGTGTCAGTAGCTTCTGTAATCACCTCTGTCAGACTTCTTTTCAAATGACCTGTCATTACTTCTATCATATTTTATTTTGTTAGGACATCTTGCAGCAAAGTGTCCAATCTCTTTACAATTAAAAAAAAAAAGTGGTAATTTACCTTTGTATTTGCCTTTGCCTCTCTACATTCTTCTATCCATAAGTGCTTCAATTTCATCAAGATCTTCTTCTTCACTTTCACTATCACTATCTTTTCTCATAGTGTGTTTATGACTTGATTTACTTATTCTTAAAAAAGATTTGAATGCAGACTCTATGTTTGGTAAGACACTATTATCAAAATTGTTCATCTCAAATAAAGTCAGTCTTCCAATCAAACTATCTAGAGTAACATTTCTATTTGCTACTGCTCTCATTTCTTGTATGGAATAGCATAAGTAGGCAATAAGGTTCTTAGAATTTTACTTACCACTATATCTTCTTCTAGTACACCTCCAACTCCTCGGATATCATTGACTACCTCTTTGATTCTTGTGTTGTACTATGTGATGTTCTCACCTTCTTTCATTTTGAGATCATCAAACTTTTCTCTACAGATTTCTACCTTGGCTCTCACAACATTCTTGTCACCACCATGTACAAGCATCAGTTTGTCCCACATCTGCTTCGCAGTCTTGAAGGTTTTGACATCTTCAAATTCAAAATCAAAGAGTGAAGAAGCAAGTTCTATCATCATGTAGTTGTGCTCATGCCTCTCTCTCATTTTTTCAGCTGTTGGTGCTCCTTTGGGAAACACATATTCAGTATCCAAGTATTGTGTAACATTATTTCCAATACCTGATAAGTGGAGTCTTATTCTACTCTACCATGAAGCAAAATTGTCTTTGTCAACTTGGACACATCTCATCTATTCATCTTGTGATCTTTATCTTAGGTCTTGAAACCTTCTTTCTAAGTACACAAAGCTCTAATACTAATTGTTAGTAATAACTAAGAGGGGGGGTGAATCAGTGGCCTCAAAAATTAATCCTTAAATCAACCCTTAAAACTTATAACCACAAATTATGCCTCTAGTTATCTTCTGTCCTACAAGATGAATGCCTTGAAATGATTATAACAATTTACTACTTGTTGTATTTCTTTGTAAAACCTTCTTCTGTATGTTTACCGATAAGAAGTCAACTATTTACCAAAACACAATAAATATGTATAGTATACCAATCAATCCAGAATTGCATATGTGAAATGTAAAATAATAAATTAATGAAACATAACCACATAACACATGGACTTTTAACATGGAAACCTTGTTAAGGGAAAAACCACTGGGACCAGTACCCCAAATTTTCACTCTTCTAAAGTGAGCTCTATTAGGAGCCAACCCTGTTAAAGGTTACAAACACACTGTTAGGTGTAACCTTGTTAGAGGATTTAAAAGATAGTTTGTCACCTAGTATCTGGCATCTAATGCTACCATCCTTTATCAAACACTCACTTGGCCTATCAATAGGTATCAGGTATATCCAATGCTACTTTCTATGGTCAAACTTTTTGATACTCCTTGGGATGTATCTCAATTGTAAAAGACTTTTAAGTCTTGTTCGGTTAAGAGACTTGATGCTTCAATGGTTAAACTAAAACATTAATGATCTGTTCACACATACAACTTGAATTACAGATTTTTAGATCTGTTGTAAGTGCATTACTTCTTTGATCAATATAATCAATTATATACCTTTGCTCCACACTATTCTTCTCTGTAATGTTGTCTCACTGTTCGTCGGTGTCTGCAGAATCTAGCTCTTTCTTTAGCTTGTTGATCAGGACTGCATGAAAACTTTCTTCTCCTTCAGAATTTCTTTAGCATCTTTCCTCTTCTCTTTTTCACCCCACACAATTCGTAATGAATTAGGTTTGTCTCTTTATAGACATGATTCACCTTTTGTTGGCTTTCTTGATTCTTGGCATGATCGACAATTCTCTCCAATTAGATTTAAAGCAAACTCCAGTTTTATCTCAAAGAGATCTTCTTTCCAACTAGACAAATTAGCTTTAAATCAATTACTTATCTTTGGCTTTATCTGGATGATTAAAAAAATGATAAGTATTAGTTAATTCTATCTTTAGCTTCTTGACAGCTAAGCATTTTATCATTTTCTGAACTCTTTGTTCTATCAGTCAACACTTCAGTTAGTCATTGGTGATAACTGACTGTTCCATCAGTGTGACTTCAGTTGTCATTAGGATCTTCATCCTTTTCTTTTCCATTGGAGAACACTGTAATTTTGTCTGTTGGGGTACACTATTCTTTTCTTGTCGGGCAAGACAGTGACTTTGCTTGTCGATAATGCTATGCATTTAGTCGTTGATAATGCTGTGCATTTTCTCATCAGGTAACACTGTGACTTTTCTCTTTTACTCTGTCAATCGGTGTGCACTCCATCAGTGTATACAGTCACTTTGTGAATACTTGATGTATATGCATTACTGATATCATAGCCTTTGATTCAATGGTTGTTTTAAGTCTTTGGCAGTATGTCCATGACCATATAGATTATATCAAGTTGACATCAATGGTAATACAATACATTAACTGATTTAATGCCTTGCATGATCATCAACTTAACATCTTCAAACATTCAATCAGTCACATATCATCACTTTTATATTCTACTTCTATAATCATTTTTTCTACAACTCAAAAAAAACTACAATAGCTAGTAATCTAAAAATTACCTTTTTTGGTAGTTTTTGACAACATTGAGAATTTCAATTTTTGGAAATTCCAAACTTACCCAAAAAATCAAGAAAATCTATAAATATATAAAAATTAAGAATATAACACAAATATCCAAATTTCTAAGCTAAAAACAATCACCAGTTCAAAAATAACTTAAAAAACAAAAATATCAAATCTAGAAGAAAATGAAAAAATCATTTTTGAAGGCCCCGATGAAGGAAATCGGCACTAAAAATCTGGTCGAGTTGAGGTCCAACCAAACTAGATTTAGTTGGCAATCGAAAAAAAATCCTCACAATACACCTCCTCATAAAATTTCAAGTCAATCAGACAATCACATCAAAAGTTGTGACCCAGCGAAGACCACACTAAGAATGCATGAGTAAGTAAAAAGAAAAAGAGGGACGCATGATTGACAATGGGTTTCAAGAACCAAAATAGTACTTAGTGTAAACAACACAAGGCTCCGACCAAAGAATACACTAAGAATGCATGAGTAAGTAAAAATAAAAAGAGGGATGCATGATTGAAAATGGGTTTCGAGAACCAAAATAGTACTTAGTGTAAACAACACAACACCTTCACCAAAGACTAAAAAGGGTGCAACACAGGGACTTCTTGGGAGGTCACCCATGCCAGTACTACTCTGACCCAAGCGCACTTAAGTGCAGATTTTTTATGGGCCCGGTGAACTAACGCTGGTATGATCACACCCAACATCAAAGTCTTTCGCCATGAAGCTAACAAGTGCATTAGAATGCACCTTATCTAGAATGAAACTTATCCAGCACTCAAAACACACCTTATCCAGCATGAAGAACACACGAGTAAGTAAATAGAACTCTAGTATTAAAAATGCACCTTATCTAGCACTCAAAACAAACCTTATCCAGCACTAAGAACCCACAAATAAGTAAAAAGCACTCCAACATTAAGAATGCACCTTATCTAGCACTTAAAATGCACCTTATATAGCACTAAGAATGCATGAGTAAGTAAAAATTACTCCATCATTGAGAATGCACCTTATTGAGCACTCAGAAGGTACTATTAAGAAGAAACACATGAGTGTGTATCCAGCATTCAGAATGCACAATTAACTTTTTATTATTGCAAGGCTAGGATGTCATTTTCCTAACAACTGCGAGACAAGAAATGGGCTCGAAGACACAAGATGGACTCGAGAACCGAATCAAGGCTTGGGACAGAAGATGGGGGAATGAGAGGAAAAGAGGGATGCATGACTTAATATGGCTTTTGAGAACCAAAATAGTAGTGTAAATAATACAATGCCCCGACCAAACAACTCCTCACAATACACCTCCTTGTAAAATTTCAAGTCAATCGGACAATCGTGTCAAAAGTTATGACCTTGCAAAGATTGCTCTAAGAATGCATGAGTAAGGGATGCATGATTGAAAATGAGTTTTGAGAACCAAAACATTACTTAGTGTAAACAAAACAACTCCCTGACCAAAGACTAAAAAGGATGCAACACTGAGACTTCCTGCGAGGTCACCCATCCCAGTACTACTTTGGCCCAAGCACGCTTAATTGTACATTTCTTATGGGATCCGGTGCACTAATGCTGGTATGATCACACCCAACATCAAAGTCTTGGGCCCTGATGTTAGCAAGTGCATTAGAATGCAACTTATCTAGAATGAACCTTATCTAACACTCAGAATGCACCTTATCCAGCAATAAGAATGCATGAGTAAGTAAAAATCACTCCAGCATTAAGAATACACCTTATCTAGAATGAACCTTATCTAGCTCTCAGAATGCACCTTATCCAGCACTAAGAATGCACGAGATGGAATATTCCCTCTAGGTCATGAGACTAAGAGACAACCAAGGAAATGTTAATGCGCACATGATAAATAAGATACTTAAGCTATTCAGAAAAGTAACAAGAAAATAGAACATGCCACGCACAAGCTAGGGTTTTAAGGATTTAAAAGGGTTTTAAGGGAGAAATAAAATCATAAATCACAATAATGAACATAAGGAACACTTCCCTGAATTATTTTCATGTCCAAATTTGATTTGTAAATCTAGGTTCCACGAAGACATATGAATGGATTAATGGATCTTTTATATTCTACTTCTACAATCATTTCTTCTACAACTCAAAAAAAAAACTACAATAGCTAGCAATCTAAAAATTACCTTTTTTGGTAGTTTTTGACAATATTGAGAATTTTTCAATTTTTGGAAATTTCCAAACTTATCCAGAAAATCATGAAAATCTATAAATATATAAAAATTAAAAGTAAAACACAAATGTCCAAATTTCTAAACTAAAAACAATCACTAGTTCAAAAATAACTTAAAAAACAAAATTATAAAATCTAGGAAAGATTAGAAAAAATCATTTTGAAGGCCAAGATGAAGGAAATTGGCACTAAAAATATGGTCAAGTTGAGGTCCAACCAAACTAGGTTCTGTCAGCAATCCAAACAACTCATCATAATACACTTCCTCGTAAAATTTCAAGACAATCACGTCAAAAGTTATGACCCTGCGAAGACCGCATTTAGAATGCATGATTAAGTAAAAATAAAAAGAGGGACGCATGATTGAAAATGGGTTTTGAGAACCAAAATAGTACTTAGTGTAAACAACACAATGCCCCAACCAAAGACCACACTAAGAATGCATGAGTAAGTAAAAATAAAAAGAGGGATGCATGATTAAAAATGGGTTTCGCGAACAAAAACAATACTTAGTGTAAACAACACAACGCGCTGACGAAACACTAAAAAGGGTGCAACATCGGGACTTCCCGGGAGGTCACCCATCTCAATACTACTCTAGCCCAAGCATGCTTAACTACAAACTTTTGATGGGATCCAGTGCACTAACACTAGTATGATTGCACCCAACATTAAATTCTTGTGCCCTGAGGTTAGCAAGTGTTAATCTCTAAGTTCTGTTCATGATTAGTGACCAACACTTAGTCATTCACTTAGGCAATTTTAGTTGGCTATCACTGTGGCCAAGCTAAAACTATGTAAGGCCAAGCAACATTGTTGAGTAGTTTAGTTTGCCTAGTTACATTGCCGAGCCGAGTTACATTGCCGAGCCGAGTAGGACAAAGAGATGTTAAGTGTCGAGCGAAAGAGAAGTCAAGTGTCGAGCAGAACAATTTTTGTATACATGTCTGGAATGATACAAACTTTGAAGATAAGTGATCTGGCTGACTTATATAAAATTTTTGGGCCAACTTATGTATGCATTTAATATTCTTCTATAGAGTTAATTATGCATTTAATTGTTTTATCCTATGCATGATCTATTGTAAACATTAATTGTAATACCATCTTGGTATGGGTATTAGATCTTGATCGTTGATCTAGATCTTGCTATCAGATTGGAACGGATATATTAGATTTATTTTAAACCCTATTTTGTAAGTGTAGTAAGAGAGCAGACAAAGTGTGGTGACTGCATTTTTGAAGTGAAATGTACAGAGGGTTATTTTGTTAAGAAGCAAAGATCAATCAGAGTGACAACACAGTGAACAATAGAAGTAAAGTTATATCAGATTATGAGATCATAGAAGGTACTGGAAAGAGGAGATCCATCATTAGCATCAGAGTTCATAATGAAAGATCAATACTTGAGACATTCTAATCATTGTATCAGGTGAAAATCTCTTAACAAAGTGGTTCTAAGAGACCTTTCTTAATCTCCTAACATAGTGCTTACTTTATTGTAAGTTCAAATCCTTTCACAGGGTAGATTGTAATGATCTTTAGCTCTTAATTGGGCAGACCTTTAACATGGTAGACTACATTTTTGTAATCAACATTTGTAGCTTTAACAGGCACACTTTATTACTGTAGTAGTGGAGAATTTTGTGGGTGTCATCCCCACCCCAGTTTCACCTATTTGGGTTTCTAGGTTACCAAGTTCTTGTTTTATGTGTTATTTATTTCATTGTGTGGATGCTATCTGAGATTACATTAGATTCATATATGTATGAATGTGGATCAATTTGTTTTAAGTGTTTAAATTTGAAGATCTGATTCACCCCCCCTTAGTATCTTGCTTTCCCATTATTGTATTTCCAACAATTGGTATCAGAGCTCAATTCTCTAAAAAGGTCATAATCAGCTTGAGAATATAGATCTTGAGATGGAGATCTACAAGATGGGTAAAGTCATTGAGAATCAAAAGATTGATATTCATCTAGCACTACAACAGCTTGAGACTGCAAGACAAGAATTAAAGAAGTCCTTGACTGCAAGGAAAGATTTGGTCAAACTAATGAATGACACTCATTATCAGGAAGAGGACACCACAAATCTAATTCAGAATGGAGACTCTACTGAGAGTGATGCAACAATAGAATATGTACTAGAAAAGAACAGTGCACTATGTGAAGAAGTCAGAAACTTGAAAAAGGAAGAAGAAGCCCAATCAATAAGAATGTGTGAAGTTGTTGAACAGAAAAAGAAAGCCAAAGATGACAAGGCTATGGTAGAAGAAGACAAAAGAATGATGATTACCAGACTTGATGAAAGAACACATGATGTACAAACAATGACAGTCAATCAAGTGGACATGGAAAATCAACTACTACTTGTGAATTAGGAGATCAGTAGGAAAGACTTGGAGATTGTAAATCTTAGATCTAAGAACAGTCAATTGAAAGATGAATTGAGATTTGAGAAAGAACTTAATAATAGAGTGAATGATCTGAGTGCGGCTATGAGCTACTTTGAAAAACTAGTGGAAGCATCAAGAATACCTAAAGATTCTTCTAGATTAGGTCACACTGAACAACATACAACCACTGAAGATGGAGAATCATCTAAGACAGGTGAAAGAAGGTATGAAAAGCTAAGAAACAACAAACCTGTTTGCCACCACTATGGGAAACCAGGTCATACAGCAAACATTTTTCAAAGCAAGAATGGTAAGTCTAATCTGAAAACTAACTTTAATGGTTACTGCTTTAACTATAATAATTTTGGACATCAAGCACATGAATGTAAGACAAAGGCAAGCAAAACACCTAGACTCAATGGTAATTTCTATAACTATCACAAATATGGTCATAGAGCACAAGATTGCAGATCTAAAGGTAAATAGTAGTGGACATCAAAGGTACAAGAGAAATCACCAAGAGTAGGAAATACTTACAATTGGGATTACAATACATGGCATAGTTGCCACTACTGTGGTGAGTATGGACATGTTCCATAAAACTGCATAAGGACACATTTAAGAGGAAATTCTAAAAGTTCAATGAATGGAAGCCTAGTTTGTCATAGTTGTCTAAAAATTGGTCATACAAGGAAATATTGTAAGACTAGGGTACCTGCTCCTACTATTGAGAAAATTAGAGCATAGATGAACAAGACATGGGTTAAGAAGTCTGAACCATGCAACAGTGAAGCTAGTGAAGCCGATGTCACCCAATCCAATGGATCAGGTGATCACATCATCTCCAACTAAGAAGAAGAGGTATGTAAAGAATTGCATCTAAAATTCTTACCTTACATCAGTTCCTAACATGCAATGTACAAAATTCCATATTCGCATATGTTAAGATGCACCAGGAAATATTTTGAAGAAAAATGCTGAGTTGAGCCAATTGCACTATAGGTGCCGAGCACCAATCATGGACACTAAGGCTGAGTTCTTTAGTGAGTGCCAAGTTTTGTTGGCCGAGTAAGTTTTATGATGACCGAGTTTAGTAAGCCAAGTGGGATGCAAGTTGTGTTAAAGCCAAGGAAGCTAGCTTGCACTAACTCAATAGGCAGAACATTCATTGCTTACCTACCTTGACCTTTCAAAGTCTATAAAGGATGAACAATTGACACTTCATTTTTACCTTGTGTTTTTTACTGTTTATGGAGCGATTGAAGTAATTTACAGAATTGATCTTAACGAAGTTAGCATCAAAGATTTCATCAACGTGTCTTCGGCAATCCTAAGGTGAACAGTGCAAAGCATTACTTGCTGAGGTAATTTTTTCTTCATCTTTCAAACCCTAATTTCAAGATTATGGCTGCAAGTTCTTCCACACCAGCTAAGAGTATGGAGGGAGAGCAAGAGAAAATTCAGTTAGTATGGAGAGATGAATGTGAACCTCTCAACTTTTGAGCTGTTCTTGAAAGTGCAATTCAAGGTGATTTAATGGGAGCCCTCTCATCCATTCCACCTAAGGTACTTATGATCCATGATTTTTGATCATGTTATATGGTTAAGATTGGTGAAGTAGGTGATAGTGAATTAAGGAAATCCTACAACAAATTGTGTGTCAATGGAGTTCTGAAGGCAGAATTCAAACATTTATCTGACAAAGAGTTAACTCATGCCCTAGATTTTCCACAAGGTTTCAAAGATGAATGGATTAAGGTTATCCTTACCCAAGTTCATGACATGTGTATGTGGTTGGATAATGGACCAGTCAAGATCACCAAAAGCATGATTCATCGAGTGACTGGATATCCTATAGTGAACAGAAAATGAACAATCAGGGACAACAACAAAGAAGAAATTACAATGATCACTGGAGCCATATGGAAAAATAGAGGTATGACTATCTCTACAATTACAGACCTAGAACTTGATTTTGGAGTAAGAGTAATAGCACATAAGTTCTATCAGTCGATTAGATTGGATAGTGTCACTTGTATAACCGTTGATCAGGCATGGAAAATTGTTAAGAAGAATCATACATATGATCTTGCTGAGCTACAATAGACACAATTAGCTGAGTACCTAGCATCAATCAGAAAGGCTTAGAGCTCATCATGTAAGTTTGATTCCTTACTAGTCTGTATATTTTTCTACATTCAGGATACATTTCCTACACTGGGAAATATTGTTTGGAAAAAGGATAGACCCATTATAGTTTAGATTAGTGAATGTATTGAGAAACTATGAAGTAATTTCAATAGCATTATGGGGAGCTATTTTTTAGAATTAAAGAAGAGAATGAGATTAAAGACTAGGATTCCTAAGTCACTAGTGGAGAAGCACTATGAAGAAATCTATTTTCTAGTTGATACAGATAACACTTATATCCAGGCTGTGACTCCTAGGATAACATTCTTAGAAGCATTTCCATATGAAATTAACATTGATGAAGCATCGGTTTCCATCATTGCACTCCTAGCCGAGGCAATTGATACTACAGTAGAGAGATTTGGAAATTTTGACGAAGCTAAAGCTAAAATTTTTAGAAGCTTGAACGAGGGAACTATGGAGAGAAAAGAAAGAAGATTGTGAAAAATCTGAAGAAAATGGTTGGTTTAGGTAGTGATGAAGAACCTGAGGATGCATCTTTAGGCCTGACCACTGGACAAGGTGAGGATATATCTATAGAAGAGGAAGTGAGTGCATTAGAAGAGGTCACTAAGAAACCTAAGGGCAAAAGACCATCAATTTTCATAGTAACCAAGCCAAGCAAAGCTAAACCTAAGGTTACACCTCCTATAGCTAATCCTCCGAGGACTAGAGAATCTACTGTTACTTCTCTATTAGAAGTACAAACAAAAGTATATGGTAAGAGGAAAGTTGCAGAAAGTAGTTCTAGAAAGGAAGCTAAGGTTGCTCCTAAGGCTGAGCCGAGTAAGCCAACAAAGAGAACAAGAAGGAGACTAAATTTGGGGACAGATAGTGATGAGGAAAAGACAAAAATTGATGAACCTAGCAACATTCCTACAACACAATTCAAGAAACTAGCAATTATTGATGAGGTATGTGACACTTTGAGGAATTTAGTAGGGTTAGCAACTTTTAAGTTCATTAAGTATGAGAAATTGAATAATGTGGATAGGCATAAAGTTCAGGAAGCACTCTTGGACATGATGAGTACTCTTAAGTTAAATCCTATAGAGATAGGAAATCATGTGCCAAATGAACTATATGATTTTCTGTCAAGCAAATGGGAATTTGTACTTACCACAGAGAGACAAATCAGGGAAGGAACTCTAGCCCAAGTAATACCTGAGTTAACTTCAAAATAAATAGCCAAATTCATTAAGGATTACAAGAATATGTTTGTTCCTAAACTCAGAGGCTATGTTGTTCAAAAAAATGATATTGAAGGTGTAGTACAACAAAGCACAAAGATCTGGAAGGAAATCTTTGGATTGGCCATTCCAAAAGATAAGAAATCTGGTGAAGGGACATCAAAGCAAAAGACAAAAAAATTTGAAGTGAAGACTACCCCTGAGTCATAAATAACTCAAGATCAAATTTCCATAGAATAGGACAAGACCAAAGGTGCATTAGACTCAACTAACTCTGTTGATCTGACTGTAGACAGTCCTATGGATTTTATAGTTGATGATCCAAGCAATTTGAATGCCGAGGAACAAGATATGTTGAGTGGTAAATACACTGATTCACCTATTAAGGCAACTGATACTAAAGAAGGAAAGACCACAGCATCTGATGAGATAATTGAAGTTGTTAATGATCAAAAAAGTGAAGAGAAGCAGCAAGAAAATGAACAAGAGGTAACTTCACAGAATCCACCTATTTTAGAGGTTGTGAAAATAGTTTTAGATAGTGGAGTAGTGATAACAGATACTGGTGATAAGCCTAAAGAGAAGAGGCAATGCAAGTGTTGGTTGATCTATCACACTCTGCATCATCCACTCCTATAGGTCCTAAAACTAGTGGTATGCCCAATCCATAGACAATACCGACAGAATTAAAAGAGGCATTAGACATTGACACTGTCAAAGGGAAAGGTATTATGTTTCTAAGCATAAGTTCTCCAGAGTTGAAGAAAAAGAAA
Source organism: Thuja plicata (assembly GCA_018584345.1). Taxonomy (NCBI): domain Eukaryota; kingdom Viridiplantae; phylum Streptophyta; class Pinopsida; order Cupressales; family Cupressaceae; genus Thuja; species Thuja plicata. The sequence goes on from MU227699.1 coordinate 1,820,030, forward strand.
ATTCTGAAGAAGAAGTCTCAAATTCTAGATGTAACATTAGATGAAGTCATTGTGATTCCACAATGGGATCCCAATGAGTTATCTTTTGAACAAATAGGGACTCTTCAAGAATTACTTAAGAGGAAGAAGAGACAGGAAGAGATGAAGATAGAACAAAAGAAAAAGAAGGTGTTGCATGACATCAAAGACATATTTGCAAAATATTTTGACTTAGAGGATGAAATGCCTCAAGCTCCAATTATTGATTAGCTAGTCAACATTGTATAGAAGGTAACTGATGAGGACATAGGCAGTAACAAAAATCTTCTACAATGGTCCAGGAGAATATTTGAGAGAAAATTTATAGAGAAAATCTCAGAAGAGATTGCCACAAAATAGGTTGAACTTTCTATTCTTGTAGAAACTTTAGAGAAAGTTACAACCAATGTTTATTCTTTGTACAGAAAATTATGTGATGTTAAATTTTTCACAAAGGATAATCTACAGCTTATTAAGAAGCTACAATTATATTTGAGATCAACTGGCACTACTTTGGGTAAAGATACTACTTCTAGTTTTTTACATCTTACTAAGTTGATAAATGCACAATGGAGAATAGCTGAGCTTATGGCTGAAGATGGTCGAATAAGGGCCAAATTGATAACTATTTAGACAAGCCTATTCCCTCACTTGGAGGTAATATAGTAGGAACTTTAAATTGAAAATGAATTATCAAAGGGTAATGCAAATCTATCAACTGTAGAAAGTTTAGTGAGTCTAGCTGCCGAGCTAGAAATAAAATTGGAAGTTATGAAGATTGCTAAGAAAAGCTGGGATACTACATTTGAATCCACCCTGCAGCTTCATAAACAATTTTTAGATAAGTACAATTGTGTATATGGAATCCTTCAATCTATTGGGAGCAATCTCAAACATGCAAAAATTAGTGGGTTAACACATATATCATTTCAAAGAAACATGTAAGAGATCAAAGCAAATGACAAGAATACCAAATGACATCAGATTAAGCTAAAAATGAGTAAATGAAGCACCCTATTCTACTCACTTTGATTTTCTTATCTAGATTAGATGTGAGTGTGCTCTCTCAAACAAACAAATACTATGGATCCCAATGCAAATATGCAAGAGTATGAGAATAAGAAGAAAGATTCAAGTGCTAGTATGAAGAACTAGTCTCAAATCTCCTTCAAAATGATAATCTAAACTTATGAAAGTAAGGATGATATGAAATTCTTATGAAAAATTTATGATTTATTCACCAATTAATATCCTAACATATAACTTCTAGATGATTTAAACAAATGAAAGCATGAAACTAACATCTAAAAGCACTAGCATGAAAACAAATATGAAAACTCTAAGACAATACTAGCATGATAACAATGCAAATTGAGAGATGAAAATA
>MU227699.1:1853849-1866057 GCA_018584345.1 Thuja plicata
CTATAAGTAGATCTTGATCTTGGATGAATAGTTTGAGGTTCTTAGGACATATCTCACAAAAGACCGAAATGTTTGTTTTGATAATCTGGCAAAAAGCTTGATTGTGTTCTGATTTCTCAATAGGATTTTTCTATGGCAAGAACCACTTTCAACATAATCAAAACTAGAAAATAACAAGCATGTGTCTGAAAACAATCCGACAAGGGAAAAAGAAACCTTGAAGGATACAAGCATGTGACAAATTTGAAAGCTAGATATTTCATTTGTGTTTTGGATTTGTCAATTTCTTCAAACACTTCAAGCACAAAATCTACCTAAGGAATTTGGCATAGCATGAAAATACTTGCTTGTAAGCTTAGGCACACACACAAGAGCTAATCAAAATATAGCTGTCACCAAGCACGCAATGGCTCCAATCATGACGTTGTATTATCCAGTTCCAAACGCTTAGGGTGGCACGAATGTACGAGTGATCTTGGGGAAGTTACTATCTTCCTTGCACAAGCATTATCACCTTTTGAGGGTGTTTCAGGTAGCTTCTAAGCCTAGAGTGTTTAGTATGGATCTCTGTTCGATTGTATCCTCTATGTCCATGCAAGCACAATTCAGTGTATAGCCACATAGAGTGTCTTGAAAAAACTGGTCACGTAAATATGATTGAGACTACGAGGTCACACTTAAGTTAGACAAGAGCCGAGTATAAGCTCAGATGCCAACCAACTCCTGAGGCTTTGAAACCAAGGAGTGAATTTAATTTACATGAGTTGGAGTGGTGTGGTTTACACCTCGTTCTCACATGGGTCATTCCCGGGAGATTTTTTCCTCAACCGGCAGGCCCAACTAAAGGATTAACTTGGAAGAAAATGGGATTGGTGACAAGAAGGGTCTAGATTTCTGATTTTCCCACAATGGGAAAAGAGCATAATCTCCTATCCAACATCATTTTCTCCACAAGCATGCAAGACAAGTTGTTTATTTCCAAAGATTTATTTGTTTAACACCAAGTAAATGTGTCTAGGTTTTTGATCTTCCCAAAAAAGGAAGAGAGCATAATCCCCTAACAATCACTTAGGATTAATCAAAAGATCTTCCTTATTAAGTCTAAGTGCCTAGAAAAGATTACAAACATGATCGTTTTGTTGATTTGGATCAAGGCAACCTGCAAGACAACGTGAGTAGTTTCAGTTTAGCGTCTTTGACAAGCAGTGCTGCAAACAACTAGTTAGTAGTTTGAAAAGTAATCTTTGACAAGCATTAGCACAAACCACTCAAAAATTTGTTAGCAAACACAAAATAAATCTCTGCCAGAGCACAGATGCTAGTTCAAGGTAGAGACACCAATTCTATATTCTGGTTCAAAAATGACAGTGATAGTGAAATAACCAGAAAACATGAAAAAAGAAAAATTTGTTATACCAGGTGCAGACGCCGATTCACAGAGTGCAGATGCTAGTTCATGAACCAACATTTTTGTAGATGTTGATTCACCTACAAAGATGAAATGCAACAAAAAGTGACACAATAAGTTATGTTTACTTCTTAATTAACTTCCAAATGTGTCCAAAAACCTATATTGAAACTAATTAACCTCTTAAAAACTGTTATTCCTTAATGATTTATCAAAAGAGTGTTCCTTTTAATGAAATTTTTTCCATTATGACTTCTTGTAAAACTGAGTTCTGCTAAAAATCAGAATGACCAAATACTGAAAAGCAGTAGGAAACACAAATGAACTTGATAAATGAGCAACAGGGTTAGTAAAAGCTTCAAAAATTTTATATCAGGAGGAGACGCCGATTCAGGTCAGAGACGCAGGTTCATGAAGATGTCGAATGGTGGTTCAGGAAGAACCGGTGTTTGTGCAAATGCCTCTGTGTGTGTCTCAGAGATGCTGATCCGTGTTTTTGACAAAATTTGGAAGAATTAGGAAAGAAACAAGAAGTTCTAGGGATGTGGGTCCCACCGGGCGTGCCAAAATGTGTATATGGAATCATTCAATCTATTGGGAGCAAGCTCAAACATGCAAATATTATTGGGTTAACACATATATCATTTCAAAGAAACATGTAAGAGATCAAAGCAAACAACAAGAATACCAAATAACATCGGATTAAGCTAAAAATGAGTAAATGAAACACCCTATTCTACTCATTTTTATTTTCTTATCTAGATTAGATGTGAGTGTGCTCTCTCAAACACACAAATACTATGGATCCCAATACAAATATGCAAGAGTATGAGAATAAGACGAAAGATTCAAGAGCTAGTCTCAAATCTCCATCAAAATGATAATCTAAACTTATGAAAGTAAGGATGATATGAAAGTCTTATGAAGAAACTATGATTTATTTACCAATTAAGAGCCTAACATGTAACTTATAGATGATTTAAACAAATGAAATCATGAAACTAACATCTAAAAGCACTAGCATGAAAACAAATATGAAAACTCTAAGACAATACTAGCATGATAACAATGCAAATTGAGAGATGAAAATATGAGAAGAGAAGGCCTCTATTTATAGGGTTTTTGGGGAGAGGAAGAGGCTCGGATGAAGTGGCACTTATGTGGCATCCACATAAGAGCCACATAGGAGACACATGGCTTTGAAAAGATGGCCAATTTTAAGTCAAAATTGACATTAATATTGAGTAGCTCAATATTTCAAATGAGGAGACAAAGTTGTAAGAAAGAATTTAAGAGGAATGGGTACCCCTTTTTGGAGATAATTTCCCCATGTGGGCGAGCATTCCATTATCCTTAAAAAGGTTAGGAATCACCCGTTAAACATGATTTTGAGGACAGTTAGGTGTGGAAGCATGCTTAGGAAATGAGGTGATGGGAGTAGGGTAGGAATAGAGTAGGCTGTAGGGTAGGATGTAGGGTAGGATTAATAGGTTCCTAGCTAGGGTTTAGATTTAATTCAATTTAGATTTGAATAAATCATAGCTTAGAAGAATTAGGAAAATGGAGGATTTAAAAAAATATAAATTTATTAAAAGGGGATTTTGTGGAGGTAAATGTATTTAAATAAAATACATTCGAATAGTGCTTAAACTATTTAATTGATTGAATTAAATAGTTAGAGGAATAAGAGGGAAAATAATATTAATATTAATATTAATATTTTTGGATATCTACAACAACTTAACCCCACTAGCAATCAGTGACAAAAACAAGGGGGAAGATGGTAAGGAAGTTGGAAAGGATACAGTATGATACATTAGTACAGAATAGGTACACTTGTATATAATTTTTGAAGGCATGTAAACTTTTTCTATGGATTATTTCTGAGTATATTCCTAGGGGGAGTACTTAGTGTACTTAGGAAATATTTTGATGAAATGAATGGAAGTAATGATAAGTGTTTTTTCCACTAATATCAAAGGGGGAGATTTTTAATCTCTAAGTTCTGTTGATGATTAGTGACCAACACTTAGTCATTCACTTAGGAAGTTTTAGCTGGCTATCACTGTGGCCGAGCTAAAACTATACAAGGCCGAGCAACATTGTCGAGTAGTTTTTAGTTTTCCTAGTTACATTGCAGAGCTAAGTTACATTGTTGAGCCAAGTAGGACATAGAGATGTTAAGTGTTGAGCGATAGAGAAGTCAAGTGCCGAGTAGAATAGTTTTCATATACATGTCTTGAATGATACAAACTTCAAGGATAAGTGATCTGGCCGACTTATATAAACTTTTTGGGCCAACTTATGTATGCATTTAATATTCTTCTATGGAGTTAGTTATGCATTTAATTTTTTTATCCTATGCATGATCTATTGTAAATATTAATTGTAATACCATCTTGGTATGGGTATCAGATCTTGATCATTGATCTAGATCTCGCTATCATATTTGAATGGATATATTAGATTGCTTCTAAACCCTATTTAGTAAGTGTAGTAAGAGAGTAGATGAAGTGTGGTGACTGCATTTTTGAAGTGAAATGCATAGAGGGTTATTTTGTTAAGAAACAGAGATCAATAAAAGTGACAACACAGTGAACAGCAGAAGTAAAGTTATATCAGATTATGAGATCATAGAAGGTACTATAAAGAGGAGATCCATCATCAGCATCAGAGTGCATAATAAAGGATCAATACTTGAGACATTATAATCATTGTATCAGGTGAAAATCTCTTAATAGAGTGGTTCTAGCAGACCTTTCTTAATCTCCTAACAAAGTGCTTACTTTATTGTAAGTTCAAATCCTTTCATAGGGTAGATTGTAATGATCTTTAGCTCTTAACTGGGTAGACCTTTAACAGGGTAGATTGCATTTTTGTAATCAACATTTGTAGCTTTAATAGGCACACTTTATTACTGTAGTAGTGGAGAATTTTGTGGGTGTCATCCCAACCCTAGTTTTACCTATTTGGGTTTCTGGGTTACCAAGTTCTTGTGTTATGTGTTATTTATTTCATTGTGTGGATGCTATCTAAAATTACATTAGATTCATATATGTATGAATGTGAATCAGTTTGTTTTAAGTGTTTAAATTTGAAGATCTGATTCACCCCCCCTCTCAGTATCTTGCTTTCCCATTATTGTGTTTCCAATAGCAAGTGTATTAGAATGCACCTTATCTAGAATGAACCTTATCTAGTACTCAGAATGCACCTTATCTAGAATGAATCTTATCTAGCACTCAGAATGCATGAATAAGTAAAAAGCACTCCAGCATTAAGAATGCACCTTATGTAACACCCAAAATGAACCTTATCTAGCATAAATAATGCATGAGTAAGTAAAAAGAACTTCAACATTAAGAATGCACCTTATTGAGCACTCAGAAGGCACCAGTAGGAAGAAAGACGTGAGTGTATATCCAACATTCAGAATGCATCTATTTATTATTGTAAGGTTGAGATGTCATTTTCCTAACACCTGCGAGACAAGAAATGGGCTCAGGTACATGAGATGGACTCAAGAACCGAATCAACGCTTGGGATAGAAGATAGGGGAATGAGAGGAAAAGAGGGATGCATAATTGAAAATGGGTTTCGAGAACCAAAATAGTACTATAAACAATACAATGCCCTGACCAAAAAACTCCTCATAATACACCTCCTTGTAAAATTTAAATTGAATCAGACAATCACGTCAAAAGTTGTGACCCCGCGAAGACCGCACTAAAAATGCATGAGTAAGTAAAAAGAAAAAGAGGGATGCATGATTAAAAATGGGTTTTGAGAACCAAAATAGTACTTAGTGTAAATAAAAAAACACCCCAACCAAAGACTAAAAAGGGTGCAATATCGAGACTTCCTGGGAGGTCACCCATCCAAGTATTACTTTGGCCCAAGTGTACTTAAATACAAAGTTCTGATGGGATATGTTGTACTAGCACTAGTATGATCACACCCAACTAAAAGTCTTACTCCCTGACATTAGCAAGTGCATTAGAATGCACCTTATCTTGAATTAACCTTATCCAGCACTGAGAACAGACAAGTAAGTAAAAAGTACTCCGACATTAAGAATGCACTTTATCTAGAATGAACCTTTTCTAGCACTCAAAACACACCTTATCTAGTACTAAACACACGAGATGGCATATTCCCCCTAGGTTGCAAGATTAAGAGACAAAAAAGGAAATTTTTATGCACACATGACGAATAAGATACTTAAGTTACTTAGAAAAGTAACAAGGAAATAGAACATGCCACGCACAAGCTAGGGTTTTAAGGGAGAAATAAAAGCAAAAATCATAATAATGAACATAAGGAACACTTCCCTGAATTATTTTCATGTCCAAATTTGATCTATAAATCTGGGTTCCACCAAGACATATGAATGGATTAATGGATCTTTTATATTCTACTTCTACAATCATTTTTTCTACAACTCAAAAAAAACTACAATAGCTAGAAATCTAAAAATTACCTTTTTTGGCAGTTATTGAAAACATTGAGAATTTTCAATTTTTGGAAATTTGCAGACTTACCTAGCAAATCATGAAAATCTATAAATATATAATAACTAAGAATATAACACAAATATCCAAATTTATAAACTAAAAACAATCACCAGCTCAAAAATAACTTAAAAAACAAAATTATAAAATCTAGAAAAAATAACAAATAATCATTTTTGAAAGCCTAGATGAAGGAAATAAACACTAAAAATATGGTCAAGTTGAGGTCCAACTGAACTAGGTTCAGTTGGCAATCTAAACAACTCCTCACAATACACCTCCTCATAAAATTTCAAGTCAATCAGACAATCGCGTCAAAAGTTATGACCCCGCGAAGACCGCACTAAGAATGCATGAGTAAGTAAAAAGCAAAAGAGGGACGCATGATTCAAAATGGGTTTTGAGAACCAAAATAGTACTTAGTGTAAACAACACAATTCCCTGACCAAAGACCGCACTAAGAATGCATGATGAGTTTGTAAAAAGAAAAAGAGGGATGCATGATTGAAAACGGGCTTCTAAGAAGTTTACTGACTAAAGACTTCCCACCAAAATGTCCCCTACAAGAACCAGAAAGAGCTTCTTCTAAAGCTATCAGAATTTTGGTTCTACCAAGACATCTTAATAGAAAACCATTATAAGAGTGTTTTTAAAGTGTACCTCCCAAAATAATATAACGTGTTGCAATCTTCCTAATATGATTACGCATGTTCCTTGTTGTTGATTCTGAAAAAGTACTATCTTTCAAAAAATGAAAGATATACAAATACCATTCATCCAAATGCAAGTTAAAACAATCAGCAGTAACCTTATTATAAATTTTAGGGTGTTTCAGAGTATGTATATTAACTTGAAATTCTTCGGTATTATTATCGAGACAAACCAAAGAAGCTGCACTTGCCACGGTGTTCACATGTTGATTATCTTTCCTAGGTAAATTTTGAATCGTATAAGAAGAGAATTGTGAAAGAATATCAAGAGCCAAATCTCTATATTGTGTCATTTTATCATTCTTAGTATGATAAACTCCTTTGATGTGTTCCACAATCAATTATGAATCCCCGTAGATTTCCAAGTTTTTAATATGAAGGAATGAAGTTGCTCGTAAGCCAGCTATAAGAGCTTCATATTCCACAATATTGTTAGTACAAGGAAAGGTTAATTTATATGACATAGGGATTGGTTTCTTCGTAGGAGGAATCAAGATAATACCAACACCAGAACCTATCTTACATTTAGAACCATCAAAACATAATTCCCAAACATCTTCTTACTTAATAGCTAGAATGCTCTCATCAGGGAATTCTATTGAGGTAACGCCCGTATCAGAATGAGGACAAGGAGATTCAGCTAAATAATCAGTTAAAGCTTGTCCTTTAATTGAATTTTGAGAAATGAAATTAAGATTAAATTTTGTAAGTAACATCACCCACTTTGTTTGACAGCCAGAGAGATCATTCTTTGAGAAAAGGTGTTTTAGAGGATCAAATGTAACAATCTCATTGACCTCAACATTCAATAGGTAATGCATGAGTTTTTGAGAAGCATAAACTAAATCCAAGCATTGTCTTTCCAAGTTGATATATCTCATTTCATAATCAAGTAAATTCTGACTAATGTAGTACACCGGTCTTTCCTTACCTTCACTATCATGTTAAGCCAACAATGCACTCATGACATTCAGAGTAGCAGAAGTATATAGATAAAAGGGTTTATTAAATTGAGCAGGTTGCAAAATAGTTGGATTGGAAAGATACCCATTAAATTTCTCAAAGGATTTTTTACATTCCTTATTCCAAGAAAAAATGGTATCTTTTCTAAGGAAGGAAGTGAAAGGAACAGTTCTATATGCTAATTTAGAAACAAAGGGATGAATGGCTTAAATTTTTCCTTGTAAACTGCGTAATTGAGAAATATGCTTAGGAAGAGGCATGTTAAAAATAACATCAATCTTTTCAGTATCAACCTCTATACCTCTCTTAGAGATTATAAATCCTAATAATTTACCAAAATCAAATCCAAAGGCACATTTCTTAGGATTCAATCTCATATTATAACTCTTAATTCTTTAAAATATTTGTCATAAAATAAAAACACGATCCTCTCGTTGTATAGATTTTTCCATGACATAATCTCCTAGAATCTAATGAATGTAATCATGAAAAATCAAAGTCATAGTGCACTGATAAGTTTCTCCCACATTTCTTAACCCAAAAGGCATCATGACCCAACAAAATGTTCCCCAAGGTAATATAAATGCGGTCTAAAGTTGATCTTTGATAGGAATAAATTTTTTATCATAACCTTAAAAACCATCCATAAAAGATAATAAAGCATGACCCACTATCAAATCCACAATCATATGAATATTAGGTAATGGGAAATCATCTTTTAAGGATTCCTTATTTAAATCTCAAAAGTCAGTGCACATCCTTATCTTATTTTCTCCTTTAGAAACAAACACAATATTGGAAATCCATTTAGAGAAATCAACAGAGTGGATGAACCCAACACCTAATAATTTTTTTAATTTTGGCTTTAACTAATAAGGCAATGCTTGGATTCATCTTTTGGATTTTCTATTTCACAGGTTTAGCATTAGGTTTGAGAACAATATTGTGAGTAACAATATTAGGATCTATACCCGGCATATCTAAATATGTCCAAGAAAACATATCGTTATATTCAAGAAAGAGGGAAACCAACTGATCATGTTCATTTTGATTCAAACATTTCCCAGTTTTGATTGTTTTGTCAGAGTCATTCACATCGCCTTTGAACTTCAATAGTCTCAGTTATTAACAAATTACTTTGCATGGGAAAATCCATTAGCAAAGGAGAAATATCTTGTTCATCATGCTCTCTAAAAGAGGCTTCATTATTCAAAAAATAGGTCTTTCTCCTTTTATGATGAAACTTACGTAGATCTTGATAAGCCCCTAAAAAATCGGCTAGGGCTTCATCCTCAGGAAACATATCCAAAATAGGTTTTTGTTCCATGTCGAGGAGAAGCGGATTAACCAACTTCAAATGTCCACCATAGATTTTATTGACATTAAGAGGAAAAGTTGATGGTTGTTTATAAGGATTGAACCCTAACCCATAAGTATAATCATAAACTTTGTTGTCCAAGGGCACTTGTATGCCTTGTTCATATTTACCACATCCTTTCCCGTTGAATCCTAATTTCTTGAGTAGATGATAACCATAACCATATCTATCGGCCATATCAGATTGAGTCAAAGGAGTGACATATGTCACAATTTCATAGCAATCTATTTTTATTGTCTCAATTGTTTCTTCAAGTGACGCAGCAGCAAAGTTACTTTTTAAATCTTCAGAAAGTGGGGAAGGAGTAAAAACTTGTTTTTTAAACCCACTTTCTATTAGAATGAATTTATAATAACTGAGAGGGGAGGGGTGAATTATTTATCCTAAGGTCTAGATGTAGTAAATAAAAACTTTCTATATTTTAGATCTACTCGGCAGCAGCAGCACAAATCAACAACTTTAATCAAGCAGTTTAATGTCAATTGAAATTAGCTTGTAGTAACATAACAGTAAAGCTGTAATGCCCAAAAATAAATGGGAAAAAACACAACAACCAAAATTTTTTGTACGAACAATAACATGCTTCTAAAATTACTTGGATACACAAAAACCCTTCAAGGCGAAGCTTCAGAATCGCAAGATCGCTTGGGCGAGTCACCCAATGACATGTAAGGGATCGTAAGGCTTGTGCTAGCATGCCTCCATCCCTTACACGACAGAAGTCATTAGATGACAAGTGAATAAGAAAAGTATTAAAGAAAATAACTTTCCCTTACATTTCAAATTAATTAAAAATTTAGTACGATCTATCCTAAGAATTTTTAAAGAGTAAATCGATTACACCAAAGGAAGTATTTAACCATTAAACAAATCAATCTACACTAGCTAAAGTGAATTAATAATTTACGTTATCTTTCCTGATCATTTAATGTTAAAATAACAATTTGATTAATACCAAATTTTATAATATTAATTATTTCATTAAAGTAAATAACTTTAATTTAATCACATAAAATTTTGTGTAGTAAGTGAAATTAATAAATTAAGAGAATTTATTAAAATAGATATACTAGTAATATAATTAAAAGTCAATTAAAGACATTTTATTCTTAAATTTCCTTGTTTGCAAACTCGTACATATATAAATATAAAAGGAACATTATTTAAATCATGGAAATGACAAAAAACATCCAAGAAGAAAAACAATCACAATTATTAACTATAACATTATTGACATAATAAAATTAAAATCATCTAAAAGATCCTCTCATGGTTATATAAATCAGTAACACAATGAAAATAATGTTACAACAACTAACTACTCCTTCTAAGCTTAGTCAAATTAATAATCATTAATTAATCAATGTTTTTTTTTAAAACAAAAGACACCAGAACTAAAATAAAAGAAAATTATATATATAATACTAAATGGGCCTTCCAAACCCTAATTTGAAATTAGGGTTTGGGGCCACATAAGTACCTAGACAAACCCTAGATCCCTCATTATACTTTCCTCTTACTTCTCTCTGCTATAATATTTCCTTTGTTTTTCTATTGTTGATGAGTGCAGATCTGAGATAGAGGAAGAAGAACAACACAACAGAGATTTCCTTTGCCATAGGAGAATCTCTGTTGGAAATTTCGAATACCCATCTGCAGATAAGATTATGGGAAAAATGTTCATCTTCAGTTAATGAAGATGTAACAACCCAGATCTGTTATACAGATCGGCATCGGATTAAGTTGCATGTTATTATTATTATTATTATTTTTTTAAATCTGTAGAGTTTCATGTTATCTTTCCTGCAAACTCTGCCCTCTTTTTCTTTTATTATTAGATCTTTATTATCTTTCAATAAAATCATCTATAATGGCAGGCAGTAGCTCTGATCTAAAGGTAACTGTTAGAAGTTTTGATGAAACGACATTAAGTTTTAATGAAAACTGCTTGGCGTTTATTTTTTTTTAAGTTGATTGTTTTATTTGGGGTTTTGATAATACCCCACGCGTGCAGGTCACCGAGCTACAAGGTTAGTCACAGCAGTGACAACAGTCATTGCCGTGACTATGTCACGGCAGTGGCTTTGCCACTGCTGTGCTTGCGCAGACAGCAATGGACAGCCGCAGTATAGATAAGGGAAAAGAGCTTCGGCCCTACCACAGTGATCTGTGCGGAACAAAAACTCCTCCTTCTATTTTTTTTTATTTGTTATTTTTATTTTATAATATATATTATTATATTATATATTATACACCAACAATGTATAATATATAGTATATATAATATTATGCGATGACTTATATGACATACAAATGTAAGCCGCTTTTGATTTATAAAAGAACTATGATGCTTTTTTATATAATATATTATTATATATTATATACTTTACTTATTTTCAACGTATAGTATATAATATGTGATATTATATTATGTAACATTACTGTATAATATAATAACATATAAAGGGATGAAACGTTATAATATATACAGGAACATAACACGATTTTAAAGCTATATGTATATATATATATATATATATATATATATATATATATATATATATAATANTATATATATATATATATATATATATATATATATATATATATATATATATAATACATTTCTCCAGGTAAAATTCAAAATGATAACATAAAGAAAATAAACTTTAATATGCTGACACAGGAAATAGACATAAAGAACATTCTATCTCTGTGATAAGTTACTAAAAAAAAAGACTAAATAATGTATTATTATATAGTTACTAATTTCTCATCAATAACTTTTATAATAGTAAACTTTATGGTTGTGTTGTGAACAACTTCTCATATGAATAGAATTAGGAATATCCCTCAGATTATAAAAAAAAATTAGTTTCTTAACCATCCGAGCATATAAAACATGAACAGATCTAAATACTCAGGTTATTACATTATCTTTCTATAGATTTTGTTTTATTGCATTCTTCTGTAGTTTTCTTTTGTTTACAACTTTTGCTAGAAAATAAAGAGCAATTAATTACCAGATTTAAACCCTTTTATTAAAACTATAGAAACATAATGTACTTGTTGAAGGGAAAGACACAGTAAATCTTTTATCTATTTACAGAAGTATCTTTTAACAGCATCAGAGGATCAAGGATACAGAAAATTCCAACTTTCTTTTAAAAGGCTAATAAATAATACAAACTAATTTTAGCTTCTCTATTCATAACAATTTTCATAATACCTATATATA
>MU227699.1:1870914-1890220 GCA_018584345.1 Thuja plicata
CATAACACATCTTGTCCACTAAATATGATGTCATCTACAAAAATTTCAGCTAATAATGTACCTTTTCTTTTCTCTATCTTTAAGTACAGGTTGTTGTTGTCATTGGTTCTTGCAAATCCAATCTTGATCAGATAATTGTGCAATCTCTCATACCATGCTCTTGACGCTTGCTTCAATCCATATAATGCTTTGTGCAATCTGCAAACCATATCCCTTTTTTTTGGGTCTACAAAACCATCAGCTTGCTCAATATGCACTTCTTCCAAGATTCCATTGAGAAATATAGATTTCACATCCATCTGATAAACTTTGAATCCTTTATAGGCTGCATATGCAAGTAAGGTTCTGACACCTTCCAATCTTGCAATTGGGGTGAAGGTTTCACCGTAGTCAATTCCTTCCTCCTGTGCATAACCCTTGCATACCAGTCTAGCTTTGTTTCTTGTCACATCTCCATGTTCATTCAGTTTGTTCCTGAATACCCACTTAGTGCCAATTATATTTTTATCCTTTGGCCTAGGTACAAGTGTCCAAGTTTTTTTCTTCTCAATTTGTTCAATTTCCTCATTCATTGCTTGTATCCAATCTTTATTTTCTAAAGCATCTTTCACTGTTTTGGGCTCAAATTCACATAACAGACATGTATCATTTTTTAACTTACTTCTTGTCATAATAGTAGAATCCTTTGATCCAATGATTTGATCAGAATTATGATTTCTTCTCACATATTTTTCTAGGGTAGGCTCAGTCCTTGCTTTAGGTTCATCATCTGTATTCAATTCTGGTTGATTCTGTGACTTGGCATCTCCATCAGATAGCTCATCATTCACTTCCAGTTGCTCGGCAACTCCACTTTGTGACTTGGTAGGTGCATGCTATTGTACAATAGTAGTCTTAGGTAGTGAATTAGAATCTTCCTCATCTAGATATACGAATGATCTATAGATTTTAGGTTCTTGTGTACTTTTAGCTTCATTTCTTTCTGCAAACTCATGAATTCTTACATTTGCACTTTCAACAATTTTGTTAGTATTGGAATTCAGACATTTATATGTTTTGCTTTTCATTGAATAACCAAGGAATATACCTTCTTCTCCTTTAGCATCTAGTTTTCCATTTCTGTTGTCCTTTAGTATAAAACATTTGCTTCCAAATACTTTAAAATAATTTACACTAGGTGCATAACCATACCAAAGTTCATAAGGTGTAGCATCTATACCTTTCTTGATTTGAACTCTATTTAGTGTATAGACTGCAGTACTTACAACTTCTTTCCAATATTTCTATGCAACATTTTTCTCCATCATTAGTGTTCTAGCATAGTCCATGACAGGTCTATTCCTTCATTTAGCAATACCATTTTGTGGAGGAGTCCTAGGTGCAGACATTTATCTCTTTATGCCTCGGTCATTGCAGAACCTGTTAAACTCATTAGAAATAAACTCTCCACCTCTGTTAGATCTTAAGCATTTCAAATATTTGCCTGTTTTCTTTTCAACTTTAGCTAAGTACCATTTACATAACTAGAATGCATCAAATTTTTCCTTGAGAAACATTACAGTCATCATCCTTGAATACTCATCAACAAATAGAATAAAGTATCTAGCACCACAATAGATTCTTTCTCCAATGGGACCATAGAGATCAGTATGGACCAATTCCAAAATTTCCTCTGATACCTATGTTTTTCTCTTGAAACTAGACTTAGCCATCTTTCCTAGTTGACATTGTTTACACATAGCATTCTCAGGTTTCTTTAACTTAGGTAGCCCTCTTACCTTTTTCAGTTAACTTATGCTTACCAAGTTATCAAACTTCACATGACACAACCTCTTATGCCATAACCAAACATCATTGTACTGTGCAAACAAACATGTTTCTTTAGATAAATCCAGATAAAATAAGTTACCTTTAGTCTGATCACCACTTCCAACTAATTCTCCAGTAGAATCATAGATCTTTTCCTTTCTGTGATGGAATTCAACTTTGTAACCAGAATTGTTCAGCTGTGCAACACTCAGAAAATTGTATTTTAGATCATCAACCCAATACACATCATCACATCTAATTTTTTTAGTCAGGTTAATCAATCCATTACCTTTGATAAGACATGGTGAATCATTACAAAATTTTACATATCCTCCTTTACATTGGTTTAAGGTTTCAAATTTATCTTTTTCACCAGTCATATGATGGGAACAACCATTGTCAATGATCCAATGATCATTTTTGCTCATATAAGAGATTAGTGTAATTTTATCATCATCACTAGAATCTTCTTTCATTGCAACATAAACAACTTCTATATCATTGTCATCAGAATTATCAGTGTCATTGTCAGAAGTTTCTTCAGCAATATAACAAGATTTCTTACCTTTGTCTTTGTAGTCCTTATATTTCCTGAAGTCTCGGTCATCCTTTCTGTCTTTCTATTCTTTGTATTTGTTGTCCCTTCTTTCATCTTTTTCATTTTTATCAGGACATCTAGCAGCTATATGACCAACTTTGTTGCATGAAAAAAAAATAATAGGAAGTTTACCTCTGTATTTTCCTTTTCCTTTGGAGAGCCTTTTTGCCATGAGTGCTTCAAGTTCTTCAAGATCATCATCAGAAGTGTCACTATCACTGTCCACATGTTTCTTTCCTTTCTTAGATTTATTGAGAACTAGCTATGATCTAAAAGTATAATCAATCCCTTGTGGATTATAATTGTCATAATTTGGCATTTCAAATGCAGTGAGTCTGCCTATCAGATTTTCCAGATTCAGGTTATTTTTAGGAGTACATCTCAATTCTTGAATTGTAGAAACTCTAATAGCATATAAAGGAAGTAAAGTTCTTAGTACCTTTCTCATAATGGTGTTCTCATCAATTGTTCCATTAGCCCTTCTAATGGCATTTACAACTTCTTTTACTCTACCATAGTACTGAATAACATTTTCACCTTCTTGCATTTTCATCTCATCCAACTTACCTCTTAGACTTTCTAACTTAGCTCTTAATACATTTGTGTCTCCACCATAGATAGTTGCAAGTTTGTCCCACATCTTCTTTGCATTTGTGTAGCTCTTTATATCATCAAACTCTAAATAGCTCAATGAGGAGTCTTTCTCCAACATTGCTCGATTGTGCTCTTTCTTTTCTTTTAGTTGTGCAGCAGTGAGAGGAGTAGTAGGTGGTACATAGGCATGTTCAATACGTCGCTTAGCATCATCTCCAATACCATCCAAATGTAGTTTCATCAAACTCTGTCATGCAGGGAAGTTATCTTTATTCAGCTTATGAACCTCCTTCTTATACATCTTGATCTTTTCGCTCCAAGTACCTTCAAACTATTTTCAAGAGACCAAAGCTCTGATACCAATTGTTAGAATGAATTTAGAATAACTGAGAGGGGAGGGGTGAATCAGTTATCCTCAGGTATAGATGTAGTAAATAAAAACTTTCTGTATTTCAGATCTACTCGGCAGCAGTAGCATAAATCAACAACTTTAATCAAGCAGTTTACTGTCAATTGAAATTAGCTTGTAGTAACATAACAGTAAAGAAAACCATAAGCATTCACACAAGTAGACACAATTATTTAATGTGGAAACCCAATATGGAAAAAACCATAGGTAACATGCTACCAAGTTTTCACTCTTCTGAAGTGATGCCCTGTGAGGAGCCAACCCTGTAAAAGGTTAAAATAACATACTTCTAGGTGTGACCTTGTTAAAGGATTTAATCACCCTGTTAGGAGTGGCCTTGTTAGAGGATTTAGAACATTACAATCTAAATGTCACCTTTTTAGAGGATTTATACAAATGACTGTTAAGTCAACCTTGTTAAAGGATTTAACTGATACAATGGTAAGAAAGTAATCAGCAGTTTGTGATTTGATACATACAACTTACTTTGCAATTCACATCCAATTACAACTCTGATGTTAACTTACTAGATAGCCTGCATTGTCATTTCAACCTTTTGATCTGCTTGGAAATCCATCAAGCAATCACACATACAACTTTCTGCTTCTACCTTTTGCCTTCTCTGCTAGATCATGCCAAATAGTAAATCAACTATGCAAACCTTTTGTATACACATACATTCATCCACTCTTCATGAATAACCCCTTGAGGTTATCATATACCTCTCTATCTACGTTAGATATATATTTTTCCACTTAAACAAGATCATAGATCTTAGGTTAGGTTAGATCCAACAGATCATTCCATCTTTGCATTATATTTACTTCTCCAAAGTAGTCTCTAATTAAATCTTGAAACCATGCATTAATTACAATTACCCATATATTAAATGATGTGGATCAATCTTTAATTAACATTACATATTCCAATAAAATCAACTAAGTCAGCCAGAGATCTCAAATCTCATCATTAATCCAATTACTGTAAGTCGGCCAACATCACTGTTTTCACTCGCCAATTTCAATGGTGCTTGGCATTGAACAACTTTTGCTCATCACAAGCAACTTTACTCGGCACAAGCAACTTTTCTCATCATAAGCAACTTTTCTTGGCACAAGCCAAACTTGCTCGGCACAGAACAGCCAAAAAAACTATCTTTGAAAGATAAACAACTAATTACTTTGCTAGAGTGCCAACTGATCAAGTACCCTTTTAGTTTCCTTAACTCAATCATTCACTTGGTTTTCTTGTTAAATCTTCTTCATCAATAATAGATATGGTACTCAAATAGATAAAAATAGTCTCACCAGTAAAGGTTTGACAACAATGACAAAATAACAATTGCTTGCATTGTCACTTTCCAACACTTTCTTGTTTCATAAATTCTAAATTAGAAACTTTATATTCTCCCATAAAAGAAGGATTAAAGTCCAATGTTTGCCAATCATCTTAATTCAGAGAAGAAGATGGAGTTTTAGTTTTTTTAACTCCAGATGGTTGCTCAGGTTCCTTACTTGGTTTTATAGGTTCAGAAGCCTTAGCATACTCCACATTAAGCAAGGATTCGATGCATCATCCTCATGTAGTGTATACATAAAATTATTATAAATGAACCTAACCTTACGATGAAGAGTAGAAGGAACTGCATGCATAGTATGTAACCAAGGTCTTCCTAATAGAAGGTTATAATTGAGAGGTCTAGGCATAAGATGAATAGGTGTGTTGAGAAGAACTAGGCCAACCTTAATAGGTAGCATAATAATGCCCAAAGTTTTCTTCGTGATATTATCAAATCCATGAATAGGGATATTATCAGGTTGAATGGTTGTAAGATCGGCCTTAATTTCTTTAAGCATATCCATGCTACAAACATTAATCTCATATCCATTGTCAATTAATTTTCTATGAATGATACTCTGATTAATAGAAACAACAACCATAAGAGCCTCATATTGATTCTGCACGTCAATAGAAGGTAAATCATCATTGGTAAACACAATAGGAGGTACATAAGGCATAGTATGCATGCACTCCAAAAATGAATTGATATTCTCTTGGTTAGGAGGCGGAGAAGGAAGAGTACATAAAGATTTTTGCAAAGCATCATGATATATAGAATAAGTTTGAAGCAATTCCCATAAAGATATCTTAGCTGGAGTAGCGTGTAATTCCTCAACTAAGTCATACTCCTTAAAGGAAGAATGTAACCTAGGTGCTTGAGGAAGCATGGGTTGAGAAGGAAGTAAAGAAGGTGGAACAATAGGTTGAGGATTATTCAGTGTTGAATAAGCGTGTGAAATAGAATCTATGTTATCAAAGAAATCAAAAGGATTTCTAGGTTTACCCTTAATAGTTTTTCAAGGACATCCTTTACCGTCATCAAAGGTTTAGGATATAACATTCTAGGTGCATCAATGTTGCAAATAGTAGAACATAAAGGTAACCATGCACACAACCTATGGTAAAGGTAAATTGGAGAGGTTGTGGAGGAGGATGAAATAGGAATAGGATCATTGGAGATCTCATTCAAACCATTTTGATCCTCACTTCCGTGTACCTTATGAAGGGATATATCCTCTAGTGCAATAAAAGCCTCATCAAAGTATTCAAAACAAAAGTCATACATGTTGAACACAAAGCAAAATTACAAGCATGTAAATGTTTTTGTGTTTTTAAATAATTTTTGTAATTTTTATATATTTTTGAAATATAAATGCAAGAGAATAAAAGAAATATACTTCTATATGCATGAAAGATCTAACATAAAATGTAAATCTAACACCGAAAAGAAAGAGTTGTCTATCGCAGGTTCACAAAAATGTAAAGAGTAAAATTTGATGGTCTTTTAAATAGAGTTTTTAACAATGGGGATTTGCATATAAAAGAGACCATATGCCATATTCAACCTTTTACATTTAATTGTAATTTTAAGGAATGTAAAGCTGGAAATGTTTGCAAAGAATAATGGAGTAAAATACATCCCTCATATTATAGTAGATCTAGAAATACCCCTTTTTTGATACCTATTTTGAGTTTCTGTAAAATCTGCAACCAAATTTGGAACAGAAGTGCAGAGACAAAGAAAACCCAGAAATCTTTTCCGAATCTGACTCAGTTTTGATTTTGACCCAAAAATGAATGTCACCTTTGACCCACAATTTTTTATTCTGACCTAGGATTTCTGATTTCGACTTGGAATAAAATGTTGATTTTGACCCAGAACAGAATGTCGATTCTGACTTGCAACTCTCAAAATAATGACTGTAAATATCTAAAAAAGGGGGTTTTGGGGTGGCTATATAGGGTTTTGCCTTAGTCAAACCCCTGTTTTGGTGGTTTCCACCTCCATAAATAGACAAATGTAATAGAATGTATGTGTGTGTTTCTCTTGGAAAGAGATTTGAATGTATAATTCCAATATCTAATCCTCTAGATTGAAAGCCTGACATAAATTGAAAATTAGAGAGAAATACATAGATTTGAATATGCTAAAGAAAGCATACCAAGCCCCCAAGGCTAAAGTATTCCTACCAAACTCACAACCTGTAGTTTTTACCCCATGATAGTATCTTTTGAATGCTTGAATGTTGAAAATGGTAGATCCAAGAAGAAGGAAGGAAGGAAGGAAGAACTCTTTCTTGCTCCAATGAAGATCCACAATAGCTTGCCCACAAAAAATATTGTATATATTAAGGCATCATCATATCTTGTCCTTCTATATCATCCTATTATATTCTTGCATCATCATCATGTCATAATCATAATTTTGTCATGTCCAAATGAAGTCAAAAGTGAGTGCTTATATAGAGATCTCAAGATAGACCTCCTAGGGAAATGCAAGGGACCCAAATTCAAATTTTTCCTTGAATTATGGTCCAATTACAATCACCAACCAAGGAGGGGATGTATTAATTTGAATATCAGACAAAACACTAAGACCACACATTTTCCAGCACTAAGTCCGCATGAGTAAGTAAAAAGCACTCTAGCATTAAGAATGTACCTTATCAAGCACTCAGAAGGCACCAGTAGAAAGAAAGATGCGAGTGTATCTCTAGCACTCAGAATGTACCATTAACTATTTATTATTGCAAGGCTGAGATGTCATTTTCCTAAAACCTAGGAGACAAGATATGGGCTCGGGGACGCGAGATAGATTCAAGAACCGAATGGAGGCTTGGGAGAGAATATGGGGAAAATAGAGGAAAAGAGGGATGCATGATTGAAAATAAGTTTTGAGAACCAAAATAGTAGTGTAAAAAATACAACACCTTAACCAAACAATTCCTCACAATACACCTCCTTGTAAAATTTCAAGTCAATCAGACAATCGCGTCAAAAGTTATGACCTCACGAAGACTGCACTAAGAATGCATGAGTATGTAAAAATAAAAAGAGGGATGCATGATTGAAAATAGGTTGAGAGAACCAAAATAATACTTAGTGTAAATAACACAATGCCCTGACCAAAGAATAAAAAGGGTGCAACACTGGGACTTCCTGGGAGGTCATCCATCCTAGTACTACTTCGGTCCAAGTGTGCTTAACTGTGGAGTTCTGATGGGATCTATAGCACTAACATTGGTATGATCACACTAAAAAATTAGCAAGTGCATTAGAATGCACCTTATCCAACACTTAGAACACACCTTATCCAGCACTAAGAATGCATGAGTAAGTAAAAAGAACTCCAACATTAAGAATGCACCTTATCTAGAATGAACCTTATCTAGCACTCAGAACACACCTTATCCAGTACTAAGAACACATGAATAAGTATAAAGGACTCCAGCATTAAGAATTCACCTTATCTAGCACTTAGAATACACCTTATCCAGCACTAAGAATGCACGAGTAAGTAAAATCACTCCATCGTTAAGAATGCACCTTATCAAGCACTCATAAGGCACTAGTAGGAAGAAAGATGCAAGTGTATATCCAGCACTCAGAATGCACCATTAACTGTTAATTATTTCCAAGGCTGGGATGTCATTTTCCTAACACCTACAAGACAAGAAATGGGTTGGGGATGTGAGATTGACTCAAGAACCGAATCAAGGCTTAGGACAGAAGATGGGGAATAAGAGGAAAAGAGGGATGCATGATTGAAAATTGGTTTTGAGAACCAAAATAGTAGTGTAAACAATACAACACCCTGACCAAACAACTCCTTACAATACACCTCCTTGTAAAATTTCAAGTCAATTGGACAATCATGCCAAAAGTTATGACCCCATGAAGACCGCACTAAGAATGCATGAGTAAGTAAAAAGAAAAAGAGGGATGCATGATTGAAAATGGGTTTTGAGAACCAAAACAGTACTTAGTGTAGACAACACATCGCCCTGACCAAAGACTAAAAAGGGTGCAACATCAGGACTTCCCGGGAGGTCACCCATCCCAATACTACTTCGGCCCAAAGAAATTGGTCATTTTTCTATTAGATGCCCTAACAAGAGAAATGATAAAAGAAACAATGATAGATCTTATGAAAAGAAATATGAAAAAATTGATGACTAAGACTACAGAAGCAACCACCACTCTAACAAAAGAGATAAGTGAGACTACAAGGACAAAGGAAAGAAGGATTGTTACCTTGTTGAGAACAAAGCTGAAAATACAGACACAAACTCTTCATAACCATTTGAAGGATCCAGGATTTCAAGCTTACGTGCACCATTACTCTGTCAGATTGGTTCTAGCATCAATTTATCTTGCGATCAAATTATTTAATATCATATTCTCGATGCTCCCAAGTCATAGACCCTGCCCACACCAATACTGAGCACCACACAGACAATGTTTCAGAAGGAGTAGAGAGGGACAATAGAAGATTCAAGCTTTGTTGGTTTGTATTCATTTGTATTCCCCCATTGCAAATCGGTGCTACTAACCCCCCTTGTTAACTCGATATCATGGAAACAAGACTGAGCCTACGACATTTTTGGTGAACCCGACATGAATCAAACAACCCAAAAATAACTTGCAGACAATAGACAGGACCTTTTGGCCTCAGCTGTACGGCTAGAGAATTTATTTTCCATATTTTTTATGATATCCTTGTAATTTTGCAATCGCTGGTGTTTTACTATAATTGACAAAAATATGTCAAAATCGACTGGTTTAATGTCGCAATCAGTTTAAGGGTTTTGCAATATTTACTATCATTATTCAAAGCTCTATTTTCTTTCTTTGTGCCACAATTGACAACATTTTACCGCAATTGATACCAGTTTGCTACAATTGAGCAGATTTTACTGCAATTGACCGATCTGTGCCACAATCAACATCATTTTTCCATAATTTAAAGTGTTTTACTACAATCGATAACATCTTGCCGCATCTGATAGTTCTTTATCGAAATTGATAGACAAATACCACAATCAACATAATTATTGCTAATCTAATTCAAAATCTCTTTTTTCTATCTAAATCTGACTTTTTCTTGGCTTCTGTGCATGACC
This sequence comes from Thuja plicata, assembly GCA_018584345.1. Classification (NCBI taxonomy): domain Eukaryota; kingdom Viridiplantae; phylum Streptophyta; class Pinopsida; order Cupressales; family Cupressaceae; genus Thuja; species Thuja plicata. Next base: position 1,880,789 of record MU227699.1, read on the forward strand.
GAAAAAATCACCAATAATAGAGAAAAGTGGGTCATTGTGAGTATTAATTATTTCAAAAGCATTTCTCGATTACACATGTTTTGATTGCAACATTGTTCGGTACTAACTTGTCATTTCAGTTTGTGGCATGTAAGAAGATCTAACAAAGAAACCTAAAATTCACTCATTTATCATTTTAGTGCTAAAAAGAACATTATATGGAAACATCTTGAACCTCACATTTCCAAATTAGTGCTTGAAATTGATGTGGTGGTTAAGAATTGAACAAAGGCAAATGATCTTTCAATTTGGTACATTAAAATTGAATAAGAAAATCATCACCTACTTTGGGCTTTAAAATTGAACACTTGTGCTTGTATGGGTGATTAGCTTAGTTCACATTTCAATATTTGGGGTTTAATCGATTGACCTTGTTTCTTGGTTCATTGGTGCGCTTTCACAAATCTATTAGATTAAAACACCTTTATATTTTTTTAGAAAGGCCTATCTAGGGAATGCCCTTCTTCCTTGGAGAACGACCTTAAAATGGTAATCCTTCTGATCGATATATAAATAAGACATGAACCAAAGTTCCATTTTATATCTAGCCAAGCTATGGCAAGGTGTGTTGACAATAGCCTGGATCAAGTGAATATCCCTAAGTATCCAGCATGATAAAATAGGCTCTTAAGTGAGTCACACACATACAAACCGATTGGATAGATGCCAAAGACCCTACTACAACCTTCTTAAAATAGAGGCCAACCTGACTCACCTCCAAAAAAATACCTTATTATAGTACAAGGGGTTGCAAAATTTCCCCCCAAGATTACCAACATATGTGTTATGTTAGTGAAAGAGATCTACACTAGCATGGAAACAATATCTAGTAATGGAAAAAACACAGGCACCTACCTTGTGGACCTTTATGTCCTAGTAGTGTGACACTTGTTGTGTGAGCTAATGAACATTCAAACATTGGGCCTATAACATTGTATTTTGAAGCCAATTTGACTTAGATTAATCTGAATGTCTTTGTTTAGACCTTGTGAAAACATTTGCGACTTGCAAAAGTTGTAGAACACACACATTTCAGTCTTGGTTCTTAAAAACACATTGTCTATTGTGCTTGTTCTTTGATTAGTTTCCAAAATGAAAAACAAACATCAAAACTGTCAAAATGATTCCAACGTGTTAAAGTCTAGGCTGTCAACATCAAACCTGATCTGCAAATTAGAATCTTTTTTCCAGAAGTCAATTTTATCAGACAAATAAGCCAATTTGAGATCTTTTTCCAGACTGTCTCCCGTTTTCTGCAATTTCCTGCATCGTGCCGCAATTGACAGAATCCTACCACAATCAACCTGTTTATTTCCACAATTGACCTTTTTTATTACCACAATCAATGATAGTTTACTGCAATCGACCTGTCACTTTACCACAATTGGTGGAAGTTTCTCGCACTTAACTAAAGGCTTTGAAACACCTATTTTTACCTAAAAAACCCTGGAGAGACTCCTCATTTTGTGTAAAAGATCAGTGTCTATCCCAAAGAAATGTGAAGGTCATTGTGTGAATCTCTAAACATTAAAGATCATCCATTCTTTAGAAGCACAATTATTACCTAAACACTATTAGTTCAAAAGTTTAGACTCGATTATCTTGATCTCGTGATCTCAAAATCATCAATCTCTATCAGTGATTTTGTCTAAGGCATAGTCAAAGAATCTTATTCTTACATCACCAAGTATTTGAGATCAAGATAAATCAACATCCGTCCCTAGAATTACCATTGACCAAACATAAACTCAGACTCTCCTAGAAAGGTTATCCTTTTCTATTTTCTTTATATCACTTGTTTTAGTCAAAAAAATCTACCTTATACTAGGTTGAAGGCTAAGAATCAACCTGAAGAGTCCTCTATCAACTGATTCACCCCATGGGAAAAAGAGCGAGAGGATGACCCTTTCAAAAACACTAGTCCTTCTCTTTTCATCAAGAATCCCCATAGACCAACATTGTTCCACAATTTCACAGAGGAGGAGCTCGAAGACATAGAGCAAGACGCCTATTCCATATAGGTTGTTGACGTTGTTGTAGAGAGAAATCCCAAATGATTCTTAGCCATATTGATTAAGAAAGTAGTCAAAATCCTCGCCAAATTTAATGTGTCAATAATATGGCCTGAGAACTCTCTCGTAGGTCAAAACACCACTCAACCCTCTCAAATGAAACCTGTGATATCCTAAATCTTTCCATCTTTGACGAAAACACTATCAGCGCAGACTATGTCAAAATAGACTATCTCTAAAAACCAAACTAGCACATCATCCATAAAAAGCATGATAGGCTCCAAACTAAGTGCACCCATGATAACTAGTGTACCTCAAAACATGGCCTCATGGCCTTTTTCATCAAGCTCTCATGCTATGTCCTTAATTCTGCAAACAAGCAACAACCCTTTTATGACTGTTCCACTACTACAGTCAATCCTTGCTAGCCTTGGGCCCAATACCTCACTCCCACAAGGATCCATCTCTGTGGGTCCGATATTTAGTAAATTTCCACCCAAGGTTACACCTTTTCTTCTACAAGGACCACAACAACCCCAACGTCAACAACAACCCCAACAAAAACAACAAGCCCGACAACAGAACCAATCTTGGGCCAATCTAATGCCCTAGTATCAGAATCACATGCTGGGGAACCAATATCAAGCCCCAAATCTAGATCACATGTCCAAACTCAAGGGACACAGAGGCACAACCTCATACCTACCATGACACATAGGTTCAATGCCCCCAATATTCCTCAATATTAGATAGACATGTTAATCTAGCAAGTTCAAAGTCTTCAAACCTAAATGATGGACATGCAGAATCAAGGGAAAACCAAGTCCTACACCGTAGAGGATTTTTACCCATACCCCTTTGATCATTCATTGCACATGTCTCCATTTCTCACTCATTTCTCGATGCCCATGTTTGATAAGTACTGGGGTAGCACCAACCCCATTAAACATATTCGAGAGTTCTTTGCTAGTTGCATCGAGGTCACACATGAAAAGATATACCTAATGTGACTATTCCCACAAAGATTAGCTAGACCAAGAATGGAATGGTTCTCACACTTACCTCATGGAATTTTGTCTTGGGGAGAGTTGGCTGAAAAATTCATTTCTCACCTCCATCACAATATCAAGCACAAGTTTAGCATCAAGGATCTCTGTGACATCAAACAAAAGGATGGATAATCCTTTGTGAAATTTTTTCAAAGGTGGAGGAACACTACAAATAGAATCACATATAAGGTACATGAGAAAGACCTCATAGTCTTTTTCATTGACAATTTGATTCCAGATATGTGATTTACCACAGAATTGTAGTTGGCTCCTAACTTCAAGAAACTCATAAAACAAGGAGTTTGCTATGATCAAAACCTAGTCAAAATTGGTATCCTTCCAGACCCTACCCAAAAAAACACAAACAAAACTACAATGGATAAAGACAAGTGGTGGAACAAGAAAAAAAATGTCACTAGTGATGGTTTCATTGATGTAAAAATGGTCAACTATTCTCAACCAAAGATGTCACTACAAGGAGCACCTATGGCTAACCAAAAATATTTGGTTCCCACTCAACAAGTGTACACTCAGAACCAACCACCTCCTATCCAAGTAGCAACGGTGTCAAACAATCAACCACCCACACAATGCCCACAATGGTTTATGTTTCCTAAATGAGACTACACACCTTTGAGGGAGTCAATAGAGTCAGCCTTAAGAAAGATGATACAATCCAATGCTATCACTTTGCCTGAAACAAAGAATATAAACATGGTGTTGTAAAACCAAAGTGGTACAATGAAAATGACTTTTGTCAATTTCATCGGGTGAAGGGACACAAAACATCCAACTACTATCGATTGAAAAATGCCATTCAAGATTTGATTGACACAAGGGTTATCAATGTCTCCAATGCCCAATCAAAAGGCACCAGTGATCATACAATATTCAACAACACATTCCATGATTAAAAAAAAGGAAAATCCTTCGGGTCTGGTGGATAGTCAAAGCAAGTCAACGACACCTATTCTAACAGTGATAACACCATCAACTACCTCAATCTATTAGATAGTCATGTGGCAACTATTACTATCAGAGACCTAAGTGCTAAATGTGTTTTCACCATGTGTCCTACCAAAGTTTTCTTGCAAGGAGTTCCTTGTACATCTACTATACCATCTAACCCTCCAAAAACTTCTGATCCACAGACTAGCCTTGTGGATCAGCTAAAGTGCACACATGTACAAATATCTATGTTTGACCTTTTGCGCATATCTCTGCAACACAAGCAAACTCTCAAGCAAGAACTCCAAAATGAAGCTATCCCAAGGGACATAACTTTAGAAAGCTTCCAAAATATGATGAACCACATTTCTTTCAACAAGCATCCAACCTTTACAGACCATGGCGTGCCACCACACAAGCCTCTACATAACAATCCCTGCACCTACTCATCCAAGTTCACAAACACACAATCCATAGGGTCCTCATTGATGGTGGAGCTAGAATAAAAATATGTACTTTGAAAGTAACTGAATCTAGCATCGATGTCATTAGGAGAATCAATATCAAGGCCTATGATGAAGAAGAAAGGTCTTCCAAAGGTATCATCATACTTCCATTCTGAATAGGCCCAGTTGTTAAAAACACCCCATTCTAAATCCTAGACCTAGAGTTGGGCTATAACATGTTACTGGGAAGAACATGGATCCATGAGATGCAAGTTGTACCCTCCACATATCATTAGTGCATCAAGTTTCCATACCAAGGGGCAGAAATTATCATTGAGGAAGATCCAAACCCGTTCCAATACTATAACACCATCAAAAGTAGTTTTGATAATCAAGTACCTTCAAACCATGAGTCAAGCATTCCTTCCACCTCAAATTCTATTCCAAAGGATTTAAAAAGAAGAGCAAGAAAAATATCACCAACATGCCTCAGACCCCAAGGTCATACGGCATGCCACAACCATTGACAACAACTGAAACCCCATGACCTATTCTATTTAGATGTCTACCCACCAGCTTTGTCAAGTGGGGAGACATTGTGGAAGAGAACCCTTTTGATCTGGATATAAACACATGGTTGTATCAAGACCCACAAGACACACTTCAAGCACACATACCTATGTCAACATATGGATCCGGCTTCACAATGCTGCAAAAGTTTGGGTATGATGGTACAACTGGTCTGGGGGTAAGACAACAAGGTCTAATGGAACTATGTTTACCATTGACCCAAAGAAATAAGAGAGGGTTAGGCTATGGGAAGAACAGAACCAGTCCTACCGCCTGAGACATACCCATTGATCAGGAATAAGTAGTAGAGTTACATCGGGGGAAAAACCTAGAACATACCTTAATTAGAAATATACTCCAACAATTATTTCCATATGAAGTGGGAACCTCTTACTCCTGATTAAACCTTAACCAAGCTATCCAAGATAAATATGGAAGTGAGACATCCGATGAGAGTTCTAGCATGACAGCTTCCTATAAGTATGAGTGGAGATCCCTCCATGATTCTGAACCAACCTTCCCAAACTATTCCCCTTGATTAGTCTGCACCATACACCTTGATGAATTATTTGACCATATGACCATAGAGGACCAATTTTTTATCGACAAACATATCAATACTAATTCATTAGGTGGTGCATCCATATCACATTCCAGGTTCATAAGAACTATCATCGTAGTCCTTTTTACCCAAGCATAATCATCTACTCAAGAGGACCTTTGTCTAGTACATCCTGAATTGATAGAATGGGATCAACAAGGAATCCCGACATCGATATCTTTGAAACTAACGAGGCTAGTGCAGATTTCATGGGACTCAGAGAAGGCATGCCATCGAGAGACCCCAAAGAAAATTTCTCTATTGGCCTTGACCGATCAACCTATTTTGGGGAGGAAGCTCCTCTTTCAAGTCAAAAAAACAAAATAGAAATAAAAAAGAACAGTCAGTAAGTAAAAACCACAAGGCACTTTCTAACTCAAAAAATGACAAAAAGACAATAAAAGATGCATCTTCTAGTGAAAACCTCACTGAGGTGCTAGAATATGGAAAGCATGACCTCCTCCCCTTGACAGAGGAAAAGTTAGCATTACTAACTAAGGAGATAGAAGAAGTCAACCTAGGTGATGAAAAGAACCCAAAGAATATCTACTTGGAAAAATCACTTAGTCTAGAGGAATGAGAGAAGTTCATCAGCTTCTTCAAAGAAAGACAACTCAACTATGCATGGTCCTACTCAGACATGCCAGGCCTAGATCTAAAGATTGTGTTGCTTCACTTACCATTGTTACCATATGATAAACCTATCAAGAAAAAGTTGAGAAAGATGCATCCACATGTTTCATTACTTCTCAAACTAGAGTTGAAAAAAATCCTAGATGCTCAATTCATACAACCAATCCCATACATAGATTGGATATCTAATCTGGTGCCAGTAACCAAGCATAGTGGTCAAATCCACTTTTGTATATATTTAAGGGATCTAAATAAAGCTTGTCTCAATGAAAACTTTCCTTTACCCAATATCGATATGATCATAGATCTCACAGAAGGACACTGAATGCTATCCTTTACGGATGGTTTCTCAGGATATAACCAAATAAGGATTGCACCAGAAGACCAACACAAAACTACATTTACATGTGTCTAGGGCACTTACTGTTGGAATGTCATGCCATTTGGCCTTAAAAATGTAGGAGAAATATATCAAAGAGCTATGACTAGGATCTTCCATGATCTCATTCACAAAATGATGGAAGGCTATGTCGATGACATACTTGCCAAGTCAATTCTAAGAAAAGATCACCTATAAGTATTGGGACCCTTATTTGATAGAATGAAAGAATAAAAAGTTTGACTAAATCCAAAAAAGTGTGCATTCAGGGTGACCATAGGAAAGCTTTTGGGATTCATTGTGTCACATCAAAGCATAGAGGTAGACCCAGAAAAATTCAAGGCCATATTGGAGATGCCACCACCCACCAATCTAAGGCAACTAAGGGGTTTACAAGGCAGGCTTCAATCCATAAGGTGTTTCATAGCCTAGTTAGTAGACAAGTGACATCCATTCAAGCATCTACCTCACAAGGATGTGACGTTCATATGGAAAAAATAATGCGAAGAAGAATTCCTAATACTCAAGAATTATCTATTAAAAAATCTCATATTGGTGCCACCTGTTCAAGGAAGGCCATTACTTCTATACATCTCAACAACTAAGTTGACACTAGGAGTGCTCTTAGCACAACATGATGACCAAGGTAAGGAGAGAGAAGTCTATTATCTCAGCAGAACCTTGGTAGGATATGAACTCAACTACTCACCAATTTAAAATCATGCCTCGTAGTAGTCTTTGCTTCCCAAAAGATGAGACATTACATGTTGAGCCATCAAACCAAGCTAATAGCACATATTGATCCCCTGACGTATTTACTTAGCAAATCCACTATACGACTAGCTAAATGGGTTATGATCTTAAGTGAATTTTATCTAGAGTATGTGGATATATATCAAAGGAAAAGTAATTACAGACAACCTAGTAGAGGCACCCATACAAGACCATCAACCTATAGTCTCTAACTTCCTAGATGAGTTCATTCTTATAGTTTAACCAATAGTAGAGCTTTGGAAACTATACTTTGATGGATCATGCACAAACCATGGTGCATGAGCAACAATAGTATTTAAAACTCCTAGCAATGATGCAATCCCTAAATCTTTTCAACTCAACTTTCAATGCACGCACAACACAGCCAAGTATGAAGCTCTAGTAATCAAAGTGAAGAAAACTATACAATGGATGATTAAGAACCTTAAAGTCTATGGTGCTTCATAATTGGTCATCATCCAAGTAAACAAATACTACATGAAAAAAATGAAAAATTCATCCCATATAGAGAGTAGATGGACAGGTTGTGCAGATCATTCCATTTCATTATATTCGAGAAAGTACCAAGATTTCAAAACAAAGTGACAGATATGATGGCCACCATAGCATCCATGATCGAAATTCCAGGTAACAAGACCATATTATAGTTTATAGTAGAGTAACTCATGATACCAACACATCAAGCATCAATCACATAATCAACATGCATCCTTGTTGGTCCTGAAACCTTATGGTACCATGACGTGTACAATTACCTCAAAAGTAGTGTCCTACCTCCTAACTTGTCTAGGAACCAAAATAAGTCTCTCATCCACCAAGCCTCTATGTACAGACTTCTTTCTAGTACTCTATATTGTAGAAGTATAGATGGAATGCTATTACGATGTCTCACTTCTACAAAATCTAGAGAGCCTTGTAAGAGGTAAATGAAGGAATTTGTGGAACCCACACAGGTGGAAACAACTTAGAAAGGAAGATAATCTCAATGAGATTCTACTGGCCCATAGTAGAGATAGATTCCAACAAGTATGTGCAAAGGTGTAGACAATGTAAGATTCATGGAGACCTCATCCATGAACCAACCCAAGAACTCAATCCCATCACTTCACCATGGCCATTTTCTAAATGGGGATTTGACCTAGTGGGTAAAATTACACCAACCTCATCTAATGGACATAAGTACATCATTAGAGCAATGAAGTAATTTACTTAATGGGAAGAAGTTATTCCTCTAACCTACATCACTGGTAAGTAGATCTCCATGTTCATTCTCAACAACATCATCTCTCGATACAGAATTCCTCAAACCATACTAACACACTACTACATTTGGGGCCAAATTTTGATAGAAGTTTCTGACGGGTAACTTTTTTTTACAAATTTGGTGTTTTTTTTTTGTAATAGGCCCTGATGATGTTGGTATTCTGATGGGTGTTTAAATGACCATCAGAATTCTGACAGATTCGGGGTATACATTAAAAAAAAAAAAGTGAAACTACCTCATCATTTTTATTTCGATTGGAGAGAGGGAGAAAAGGAGGGACAACTAAGCGCAGGAGAAGGTATGTGATTTATTCATCTTTCGAGCCTCTGGCATCATATTCCAATGAATTTCATTTTATTGTTGAGGGATTTTCTCTCTGAAATGACCGCATTCTATTGGTGTCATGCCCTAGCCAGTGCTTTATCTCTATTATTTGATGTTATTGGTGCTTGTGCTCAAGGATATCGATTCAATGTATTCAAATGTTTGGATTCATGTTTGTTGATATTACTGGCATATGTTTTTAATGACACCATTGTATATTTTTGTCACTGAAATGACCGCATTCTACTAGTGTCGTGCCCTAGCTTGTGCTTTAACTCCATTATTTGATGTTATTGGTGCTTGTGCTCAAGGATATCCATTTTTTTGAAATGTTGATTGTGGTTATCAAATGGACAGCCCGTGAGCTTCTAGCTAGGCATCATTTGTATTGAT
>MU227699.1:1904113-1922559 GCA_018584345.1 Thuja plicata
ACAGTCAAGACCAAAATGATCAAAACTACTTTCACCCTTGCACAAGCTATTCCAAACTTCAAGTAAAATGATCAATACGCTATATCAAATCATTCATATTCATAGTAACCATTTGAAGGATCATTTTGTTAATGAACCCTCTGACTATACCCCTATGACAGAGAAAGGAAACCTCAAAATAGAGAAAGGAAACTTAGTAAAACAAGTCTATGCCGATGTTTGTGAGGGTACATGTAATGCCCCACCAGGGAACCCAAGAGAATTTAACCTAAACACGACACTAAGTTCACAGAATAACTTTTTTTTTTAAATATTTACAAATACTAGTAGTAACAATGCAGAAGCAACACAATGAAGTACATGACATACACGAAATACAACACATAGATTATTAACATTCCTCGAGGGTTCCATGACGTAGAATTACTTAAACAAACTAATCTACGATTACAATAATAAAGAACTAACATAAAGGTTACATAATATGAAACCAATAATATACATCTCATAATAAAGATTACATATACAATTGATACCATAAGGTATACTACCTAATCAACATCCACTGCACAAATTGTAGGGTATGTAGTATTACATAATAAATGATACAATGCATCCTCCAAGGATGATAACCAATATAAACATATGGTACAAATACACAACTCAAGTAACTGAGTAAGTCTCCAAAAGACTAAGAAGATGAAACTGCAACAAGGAACATCCAAGCATAAAGAAGAATCCATCGGAATCTCAATGGTAATAAGAATACTACCACCCGACCACATGGAACCAATGGTCCACTCCCACCATGCTGAGGAGATAGTAATAGGACCATCACATGGGGTATACAACAAGAATGCAAACACCAAGGTATACATGACCTCATACTTCAATGCCAAGGAAGATCTTAGAAGAAATCTAAACCATAACAAAGAATACTAACAACACCAAATGCAACCAACACACGTAGGATAACCTAAGCTGTATATAGGGAAGTGTCATGACATAAGTCCAACCTTGAAGGTAACCCTAGTAGTACCTCTTGACCCTGGCCTCCATGTGACACTATGTGGCTCGATGATCCTTTCATGAAGACAAAGATCCCAACTCCCATCCTATCGTGCGACAACACCCAAGGCATGGGTAGAGACTCAGACATCTTATTAATTCATTTTAAACCCCTTTAATGTATTATATTTTCACTTATTAAGTAACTTGCCAATGGGTTTACCTAGTAACCGCTTAGGGTCCTGAACCCCCATTGTAAGCCACTTCCTCACTATACACTTAGTCAACCTATCTAGGCTCAAGATCAAGACATGAAGATATACATAACCACAAATCGCATCCTACCCATTCAGGAGCACATAGGTTCTCAATAACCACATACAATAACACAGTATCCTCATAAATCCATAAAGCACATCATAACTGAATCGGGTTGGGTTTAGGAAATCGGGACCATGACATACTCACATAATTGCAACTGACATCATAATAACATCATATAGAAATTACAATCCCAAACCCTCTAGTTTAAGTCCCAAAGGTAATCTAGCCCAACAGATACCCGAAAGCATAATAACATAGAAGAACACACACAATATAACATTTATTTGATCACGCACCCAGAACACATCAAGGCATAATAAAAGTTTCATATAAGTTAACTTATGACCATCTCATAAATAAATTAACCTGTCTGAATTCATTACCAAAACTAACTAACCATAAAAGAAAATTACACCAATATTATAACAATAAAAAAAAATCAATATTGCCCTCTTAATATTAATCCAATATTATCCAAAACAACGCATCCCCAACTAATCTTCCCATTCATGCTATAAATTAACATAAAACTATATAATAAATTAATCTAGAACTAATTTTAAAATTAAAATAAACTAATTTAATAATTAACTATAAATCAACTCATAATTAACTATAAGCCAATTAAAAAATTAATAAATAAACTAATTTAAATTAATAAATAAACTAATTCATATCTATTTTATAAACTAATTTAATTTATTAATAAATGAATTTTTAAAAAAATTAATAATACTAAACTAAATTAAAATAAACTAATAAACCCAAAATTTAATTTAAAACTTAAAAAACAAATTCAAAATAAATAGTTTGGGGGGGTCCCGTGGACCCCACCCTACCTCATACCCCGCGGGCCCTTCCTTTAAAGGAGGCCACAGGTGGCACGGCTCAGTCGGCGCCTTGGCCACCACACCGACAGCTCTGGCTGCCGTGCCGGTGCCTTGGCTGCCACGTCGGTACCAGCCCTGCACGTTGGGGGGTGGGGGGAGTGGTGGCCCCCACCTGCCCTGTCATAATATATTTTTTTTTTTATAACATTTTTTTTTTTAAAACATTTTTCGAATGCGAAATTTTTTTTTCCTTTTATAATTTTATTTATTTATTTTCGGATACGGAAAATATAAAATAAAATGATTTCTTTTCTTTGATTGATATCTTTTTTTTTTTTGTCTTTTTCTCTTTTCTTTCTATTTGACTGGTGTAAATTTATTTTAATTAACTCTGTATTATTTTCAACAAAGAGCATTTTTTCTCAATTAATTCTTTTCAAAGAAGCATTTCTAAAGGGGGAATTTATTTTTCCTTTCTACTATAGTCCTAACTATAGGGCAGTTTAATTTTTTCATTTTATAGGAGAACCATAGAGTATTTTCCTACAAAATTTTGACAACACCTCCATACCATATTAATATATATTTTCCTTTGAAAATCAGGGATCTAGGTTTCCATATGCACATATTTCAACAACAATTTCAAACTAGAAACCCTAATACCCTTTTACATTTGATGCTATAAATGAAACCCTTTATGCCCACAAACATAGATCTAACATGCAAGTCTGAATTAAAATACAAAATTGATCCAAAAACATATTTTACCAATTGAAACCATCAAACACAAAATAAACAAGCAAGGAATGATCAAACAAAGGATTCTTAGTTCTCCAGATGCATAGAAGATAGGGATCCGAAAAACCAGAATTGATATGGACAAGACCCTACCTCAAAACCTATTGAAGAACACACAATGCAAAATCCAAGCAAGGAGAATTCCCAAATTATGCTCCAAAACCAAACACACACCAAAGCTTCCAAAAAAATGCTCCCCAAAAACCTGTTATGAGAGAATGAGAGAAGAATCCCCCTAATGAGGATCCATTTCCTGTAATCAAGCAAACCCTAATGACAACACATTCAGTTATCTCCTAAAAGGACTCCTCTCCAAAATTGAAAGAAAATAACAATTAATTAATTAAATATCTAATTACTTGCAAAACTCAACTTTGACTCCTAAATTCAAGTTGAGATCTCTTGAGTTTGAAAATACTTTTTCAACCAAATCTTGCACATGTAATTAATAAAATATTAATTTAAATAACTTAAATATTTACATCACAATAATCCATGCAACTAAATATTTAATTATTTAATTAAGCATAAAAGCTCATTTACTCTAATATTCAATTAAATATAAATACTCAACAATTGCACTTTAATTAAACTTTCAATTAAACATAGGTATTTAATTTAATTTTTAATTAATTAAATACCATATATTTAATAATTAATTGAAATAATATTCAATTAAATAAATAACATGATATAACCCACACAAAATCACATCAAGCACCTGAAACGGAAAACAAGAAAAATCAAACATGCTCAAAGAAAGGGATACTCGAATTCCTATCAACTATACGAATTTGGTTAGGGTAGTCAAAATAGATACTTGTCCACTAACTAGGACAGTTAGGTTTAGGATAGGATTTGGACCTGAAAACTATCTCCCCTCTATTACCATTGAGATTAATGCTATAGGGCACGCTCACTCCTGCCAATTCAGGGAAGACGTAGCCCAGTACCTGCAAACCTGTCATCACAAAGATGAACATACATGCATATATCATATGGAAAACAATGGTTGAGACTAGGTTATCATGTGGATCTTGCCAAAGAAAGTAACTACGACTCTGTCCCATACCATACCAAGCACATCAAACAGTAACACAAAACATACAATGATCCATGTGCATATAAATCTAAGGTCAGTATTGTTAGAAACCATAACCGAAATTAAATACTAACATATACATAAGCATCATTAGATAACCATAAATCACATATACACAATAGATACAACATGATAATAATGGATCAATAACATACTGAAAAGTAACGCATGAATATCCTTAAAATCACCTGAAAGAGCTAACATATACATACTATGGTCTAAAAGAGATCAGAAACTGACATAGGTAGACAGACAAAGGGGTAGGTATTATAGTACAGTCATGATAAGTGCCTCTCAAACCTCTCCAAACATGTAAGATTGTATTTAAATACTTTATTGATCTCTTTGAAACATTAACCAAATCAAACCTACATTTGAATCCACACACAATAACCCCAAAATGAAGGGTTTTGTATCATTTAATGAATCTCAGTCACTGGTAGCACATGGATAGTCAAACCAATAGTCTCCAAAGCATTTGATAAGTGAGTGGATTGTATTTAATACACACTATTACTTCCATTCACTTCTACCAAGAATAAAGCATTTAATCCATTCAACATTACATATAATCATTAGACAGTTACATTTCCTGACTGTGTACTAGAGGAACAATTAGGAAATGTAACTGTCTAAATGATCCAAACATTTGAAAATAGTGAATCGATATCCTTGAGCACAAGCACCAATAATATCAAATAATGGAGATAAAACACGGGCTAGGGAATGACACCAGTAGAATGCGGTCATTTCAGAGAGCATTTGTGATAAAATAAAATGCAATGCATTTGAAATTTGCAGTCGAATATGATGCCAGATGCTCAAAAGATGAAGAAATCACATACCTTCTCTCATGCTCCGCTTTCGCTCCTCTATCCAATCGAAATAAAAATGATGAGGTCATTTCACTTTTTTTTTTCATAGCCAAATCTTCCGTGTACCACACGAAGAACATGCCATTGGTTCAGTTTTGTAATTTGTTTTTTGTGTAATTAGTAATTGGTAGATTACATGTAGATAACACCTTTATTAGTTTAATTATCATGTTATTATCATATCAGATAAAGTATGTTTAAGAATTGTTGGGACTGGTCCTTTTGCGTGTATTAAACATAATAGAATTTTCAGCATATTATTATCAATCTATTTCTTTGTTCTAAACATGCCATTGGTTCAGTTTTGTAGATTTGTTTAATCCGTTAAATGCATTTTTCATGAGGAGGGGTCTTGTTATGAGGAGATTGATGAAGATTTTGCACCTCAAAAATCAATTCATAAGGTACCAATCATGTTTCCTATTCACTTATATTCTTGGATTGGTAAATCTCCTTATAAGTTTCATGTCCTTTCTTTTGATTACTATGGATGAGATATATACCTTACATTTAACATTCAACTTCTTTACATTTTAGAACATGTAGTGTGTTTTTTGAGGATTTTACCAAATCAACTTTTAACATAAACCGAAAACACCAAATTGATATCTTTCCCTTTCAACTTGACAAAATATTTGCATTTGACCAATAACTACAAGCAACTGAATGATAAATCCACATACCCGTGTCTTTGTAAAATACCTGGAACATCAAAAAGATGGCTAAGTGGCTACTGCCATGATTTTTATCTACTGAATATGGGAAAAAAAATACCAAAAAAAATTGAAAAGAAAACATGATTGGTCATTTTAGAGAGCATTCATGATCAAATAAAATGCAATTCCTTCTCTCACCCTCGATCAACTTTCACCCGCTCATTTTCTCCCACTCATTTTCTCAACAAATGAAATAAAAATGATTTGGCCAGGCAGTGATTATTCTTGATGATCGACAGGTAGCTAGGACAGTAGCTAGGACTAAAGATAACACAACTCAAGAGACCATCATAGGTTGTCTCTTTCTTCGGTCTATATTATTGATAGAATGTTTTACATTGCATTAGCTCATCAAATCCAGGGATTTGAAATAATTTAATAGAATATTTTCATGACAACATATATTATTTAAGTTGACATTGCATGAATTTATCTACTTCACGCACTTGTATACTATGAAGACGGTGATAAGGAAGCATCTCCTACCATGGCCATGCTTCTTTATTGTCGTCCTCATAGTCTACAAGTGCAAGAAGTAGATAAATTCGTGCAACCTCAACTTAAATAATATATGTTGTCATGAAAATATTCTATTATATTCTTTAAAATCCCTAGATTTGATGAGCTAATGAAAGGTAAAACATTCTGTCAATAATATAGACTGGAGAAAGAGAGAACCTATGATGGTCTCTTGAGCTGTTTTATCTTTAATGTGCATATCCGTCAGTTTTTTAACATTTCATAATAAATTTATGATAGTAGTGCTATACCTTCGATAGTTAAAATGTCAGAGAATCATAATTTACAACAATATTTCCGACAGTAATGCTATACGTTTGACAGGGCAACCTGTTGAAGAAATGTTGCATGATTGTCGCTATTCTGACAGTTACAGTGTTGAAAATAGAAAATTTTTGACAGAAACTTTGACAGTAATGCTATATATCTGACAGGTTTATCTATCAGAATTAGGTGGAAACTGTCATCGAAAAGGATATTTTTTGACAGTTATTTCTGACAGAGATTGTATATTTCTGATAGATCATGGTGTCAGAATGCCTATGGATGAACCGCAGGAAATTCCATCACGAAGCTATTGTCATGTGCAAGTTTCTAACATGATGTGGTGTCAGTAAATTGATGGATGTGTCTTCTGTCATAATTTCCTATGCAAAAACAGTGATGGACTCATGTGTCAAAATACCGACAAATGAGCGTTGGAAAGCCGACAAATGGCCAACAAAATTTGACCTCAAATGTACTAGTGAATGCACCTTTCCAAAATCAAGGTGTTGAAGATCTTTGTGAGCAGTTCAACATCAAACAAGATTTCTCTTCATTCTACTATCCCCAAGGGAATGGTCAAGCTGAAGAAACAAATAAAACCATACTAAAGATCTTAAAGAAAATAGTCAATGAATCAGGGCGATACTGGCATTTACAGCTTAGTCTCGCACTATAGGCATACATAAATAGTGTGAGAACACCTACAAGAGAAACTCCTTTCTCACTAGTATATGGATCAGAGGCGGTCCTACCCCTCAAAGTTGAAATCCCATCCCTGAGAATATTATTGAAGAATATCTTTTCAGGTGAAGACTACAGAGTGGCAAGACTCAATGAACTAGAGCTGCTAGATGAAAGAGGACATAATGCACTCAACCACTTATAATGTTACCAGAATCGCCTTAGAAGGAACTACCACAAGAAGGTAAGACCACTAACATTTGAGGTAGGAGACCTTGTACTTATGGAAAATCAAAAGAACCAAGAAAAGGGATTCAAACCAGGAAAGTTTGAGCCTAAATGGCTAGGAACATATGTCATCATCACATCTTGCAATAGTGGGGCATACCAACTGGCAACACCAGAAGGAGATCAGCTCCCAAGTTACATCAATAACATGCACCTCAAGAGGTTCTACGCTTGAAGTCTCAAGGTTAAGGCACTTATCTACATTTCCAAAAAATACAAAAAAAAAAACTACAAAAGGTTACCTTGGTGAAAACCTGGCAGACATGCACCTTGGTGATGACAAACAAAAAAAAAAGAGAGAGAGAAAAGTAAAGAGAAACATAATCACTCTCTCAATGAAAACTTGGAAAATAGGCACTATTGAGTAGGTACCTTTGTGAAAACCTGGAAAATAAGTGCCAAGTGTTCAAATCCCTCTTTTCCATCAATGAACTCCAAATATCAAAGCTTGAGCTCCACACATGCAAGGATGCATACCCAAGCTATTTTCAGAAGCACAATCCACTCTAAGAATTAACACTTACCCGAGGTTTGTACTGGTCCACCAGACTAGGGGCAATTCTAAAAGTCCTAAAAAATCCCTAAAAATCTTAAAAAGTCATAAAAAAACTCATAAAAAGAGAAAAATGTCATGAAAAAAATCAATCTTCATCGAAAAAATCAAATATTTCAAAATCTCAAGCAATAAAACCATCTCAATTATCAACAAGGCGAGTGGCGATCAAGCCAATCAATCAATGTCAAAATCATGAGCTTTTCCAATCAACAATAAACTCATATGACTCATCTTTATCAGCTATCCAATCTATTAGCAAGTGAGTTGCGATCAAGCCAAGAAAATCAATTTCAAAATCATGAACTTTGCAAATTAGCACTGGGACCATATGACATAGCTTTATCAGCATTACAAGTGATCAAATTCAATCAATCAATCAATGTTCAATCAAACAAATCAATTGTATTACACAGTGATGGATACACTCAAAACCAGACATATCAGTCTTACATGATTCATCCATTCCTAAAACTAGAGACAATCAAGCATCAAAGAATCAAGAAAATCAAGGAATAATAAGTTGTTGACTAGGTCAGTCATGTCAGTCGAATGTCAGTTTATCTTTCATAGTTATGTCCTTATGCTACTCCAGGATACCACCTAGTGATGAAAGTAGCTATGATGGATCATGATTTTATTTTCTTTTATTGTTGTTTTTGGAATGCTTCATTTCAATTCTAGGGCAATGATGATTTAGGATAAATGTAGTAGGTGTTGTCACTTATTTGGCAGCTGTGCATTTCCACGATCTGAGCTTAACCTTGGGAAAGAAGTGGACAATCCTTTTATGTTATCTTCTTGTTCCTACCAATAGAATCATAGTGATATCCAGATGGTCTATACTTGGGTGCATTGGATTTATATCTTGGTCTTTTCTCTTTCTTTCTTACCAATAGAATCATAGTGGTATCCAGATGGTCTATATCTGGGTGCATTGGATTTCTATCTTGGTTTTTCTTTTACTTCAGATTGTTCAGAGAATATAGCGGTATCCAGTGTTGGAAATGAGTTGAGTAATTAAGAGGGGAGGGGTGAATTAGTTACTCCAAAAACAAATCCAAGTCCCTTAGATGTCTTAAACAAACTTGTCATTGTTACTCGATTAACAAATATATTCTATTGTAACTCAATTAACAAAGCAATCTTAATATTTTTTAATGAGATTAACCTCTAGTGAATAAGTGCAAAATCATAAAGCATAAAAAAAATAACATGTACACAGATGAAAACAAGATTTAACATGGAAACCCAATATGGGAAATACCACCAATGTAACTAGTTACTATTTTTAATCTTTTGAAGTGAGCCCTATTAGGATCCAACCCTGTAAAAGGTTACAAAAATGCACTGTTAAGTGTTACCCTGTTATAGGATTTAATCACTCTGAAAGGAGTTCCCTTGTTAGAGGTCTTCAATGCCACATTGTGAGAGGATATATGAAAAGATTGTTAATTCTACTCTGTTAAGAGATTTGGATCACTGCTACAATTGTTAGAGAGTAACAATGAATTGACCTGATTATAGAAGCTACTGACTTTGCAGATTCGTATCTTTGTTCTGGTTTAAATTGGTTCCTTACTGATCAAATATTGTTTTGCATCTTGGTCTGGATATTCCATCCTTAATCTGAATTCCCTTTGATTTCACCTTCACTCTTCATATCAAAAACTCTACTACTTCCACACATTCAATCCAAACTTGACCTTGTATATATATGATAATCCTTGTCAAGTTGGCTTGAATACCTTTCCAAATAAATAATAAAAATCAAATCAGTCGGCTGCAATTAACCAAATAAACATAACATGTAAACTATTGTTAGTCAGGTGACACTAAATGCATAACTTAGTTAACACTATAATCCTTCGATGCCCGACTGTGCTCAATTGAAACTAACTTTTATGAATGCCTGAGTGAACTCGGTATACATTGAAAATTAATTGGCATACACTAACTATGCTCGATTTGGTTGTAGACATTTGTGTAACATCAATGACAATATACAATTGAATAATTGTCTTCAACAATCTCCCTCTTTGGAATTGATGGAAACACAACATGTCATAATACAAAGAATTTTAGAGCAACAGAAATAAGAATGAAATATATATATTCTAATTTTCTTAGCTTCATTCTGATTCTCATCCAAAAAACTCCATTTGTCTTCACGGTTACTTAAATATAGATTTCCCCCTCTTATATCAATCTTTGATAAAATGTCTTTGGCATGACATCAATAAACTCTCCCTCTTTGACATCCAATGCCAAAGACTCCATCCAATAATCTCTCTCTCTCTCTCTCTCTCTCTCTCTCTCTCTCTCAAGTTATAATGTATTTGATGTACTGATTCATATGAAATAAGCTCTGACAAACCTACATAAACTTGTTAGATCTTTACTGTAGCTCGGTTGATGCATCACTAAACTATGCTTTAGTGAGCCTTAGTTAGGGGAATCACCCCTATCTTTTCTCTTAGATACAAAAATGTATCCTTGGGTAAAGGTTTAGTGAATATGTCTACAATTTGTTCTTTAGTATTCACATATTTTAACCTTACTTCCTTGACTAAAACCAATTCTCTCAAGAAATGATACTTTATTGCAATATACTTGGTCTTATTATGCATCACAGGGTTATTTGAAATGTTAATAGAACTAGTGTTGTCACAGTAGATAACAAATGGTTCTTTTATTTCCTCCTTCATACCATACAATAGTTGTTTGAACCATATGATAATTGAACAATTCACTACTGTAGAAACATACTCTACTTTTCTGTAGACTGAGAGATGCAATTATGTTTCTTACTAGTCCAAGAGACTAACCTCTTACCAAGAAATAATGCTCCACCACTGGTGCTCTTCTTGTCATCAAAAATTCCTACCCAATCAACATCAATAAAGGTCCTCATATCAAATTTTCCTCCTTTCTTATACCATAATCCATAATCTTAAGCACCCTTAAGATATCTCAGAATCCTTTTGATAGCCATCAAATGACTCTCTCTAGGATTAGCTAAAAAACATGCAAAAATACCAACTGCTAATGCAATATTAGGCCTAGTGTGAACACCATATTAAAGTTTACCAATCATGGATCTATAGGTAGTCTGATTTACCTCCTTTGAATCATCATCCCTAGAAAACTTATGTCTAGTAGACATAGGTGTCCCAACTGGTTTGGAATCTTCCATTCCAAATTTCCTTAGTATCTCTTTGATGTATTTAGACCGAGTAATGTAAATACCATCCTTCATCTAATGAACTTGTAAACCAACAAAGAATTTGATTTCTCCAAACATAGACATCTCAAATTCCTTACTCATTGCTTCAGAAAATGTTTTTCATAAATCATTATATGCAGTGAATAGTATATCATCACCAAATATCTCTGCTAATAGTATCTTGATCTGAGGTCCTTCTTTGATGTACAAGCTACTATTATCATTAGTTCTCTGAAATCCAATACTTACTAGGTAACCATGCAGTCTTTCATACCAGGCTTTAGGTGCTTGTCTCAGTCCATACAAAGCTTTGTGCAATTTGAAAACCATATTCCTTTTGTTAGGATCAACAAAACCTTCATGTTGCTCAATATAGAATTCTTCTAGAATTCCATTCAAGAATGCATATTTCACATCCATTTGTTATACCTTGAATCCTTTATGTGCTGCATATGCAAGAAGAGTTCTGACTCCTTCAAGTCTTGCAACAGGAGAAAAATTTTCTCCATAATCAATTCCCTCTTCTTGAGAATATCCTTTGCACACTAATATTTCCTTGTTTCTAGAAACTTCACCCTTTTCATTCAACTTGTTTCTAAAAACCCACTTAGTACCAATCATATTCTTGTCTTTTAGTCTAGGCACAAGAGTCTAGGTTTTTTTCTTTTCTATCTGCTCAATCTCTTCATTCATGGATTCAATCCAGATTTCATCACTCAAAGCATATTTAATGGATCTAGGTTCAAATTCACTAAGAAAATATGTACCTTTAAGTTTGTTCTTTTTCATTATACCTTTTGTTTGATCTCCAATTATTTTCTCACGTGCATGATGCCTTCTGACATATTTGGCAAGTATAGGTTCCTTCAATTTTGATTAAGGGCTTTCTCCACTTGGTTCACCATGATCAAACACTTTGTTCTTCTCTTTTGACTGAGACTCAGGTTCCACTATCTAAGACTCAGTTTCCTCTATCTGAGACTTGGTTGCCTCTATCTGAGACTCGGTTCCCTCTGTCAGTGACTCAATTTCTTCTATCAGTAGCTCGGGTTGCATAGGCTACAACTCAGGTTGAACTAGTTGTAACAAAGTTTCTACTGATGAATTCAGTGGCTGACATGATTTCTATCCAATCACCATTTCTTGAGTCTTAGGGATAGTATCAGGTTCATAATACACAAAATTCATGTATTTCTTAGGCTCTTTACTACTCTGTTCTTCACTTCTCTCTACAAACTCATCAATCTTTACATGTAAAATTTCTATGAATTTATGAGTAGCAAGGTTCTAATATTTATATGCTTTGCTTTTACTGGAGTATCCTAGGAATATGCCTTCATCTCCTTTTACATCAAAGTTTTCATTTATTGCTTCCTTCAAGATGTAACATTTACTTTTGAATACTTTGAAATAACAAACATTGGGTTTGTATACATACCATAATTCAAAGGGTGTTTGATTAGTACCTTTCTTTAGTTGAACTCTGTTAAAGGTGTGAACTACAGTGTTGATAGTTTCCTTCTAGTATTTGGTTGCAACATTCTTTTCAATCATCAAGGTTCTTGCACAATTCATAATAGATATGTTTCTCCTTTGTTCTATTCTATTTTGTTGTGGTGTACCAGGGGTAGATACTTGTCTCTTGATTCCTCTTTCATTACATAATTTATTAAACTCATTAGAAATGAATTCAGCTCCTCTGTCAAAACTTAGGAACTTTATTTTCTTTCCTATTTCCTTCTCAACTCTGGCAATGTACCACTTGAACTTCTGAAAAGCTTCTAATTTTTCCTTGAGAAACATAACAATCATTATTCTTGAATGATCATCTACAAATAGAATAAAATACTTCTCTCTAGTGTAACTTGTTGTTCCAATTAGTCCACATAGATCACTATGCACTAACTCCAAGACTTCTTTAGTATTGTAATTCTTTTTCTTGAAACTTTTTTTTCCCATCTTCCCAATTTGACATTGTTTGCACATTGCCAATTCAGGTTTCTTTAAAATAGGAATTCCTCTTACTCTTTTGTTCTTTCTTATGTTGACCAGGTTATCAAAGTTCACATGACAAAATATTTTATGCCATAACAAACTTTCTTCTACTTGTACAATAAAGCATGAACTTTCAATGAGATCAAGATAGAATAAATTACCTTTTGTTTGCATTCCAGTTCCAATTATGTTTCCTTTACCATCCAAGAGCTTGTCCTTACCATTCATGAATTCTAACTTGAAATTGATGTTATCTAGCTATGCCACACTCAGTAGATTATGCCTTAGTCCTTCAACCCAATAAGCATTATCACATTTGATTCCTTCAATTAGAGTAATACAACCTTTACCTTTCACATAGAAAGGTTCATCATTTCCAAATCTGACACTCCCACCATCATAGTGTTCAATATGTTGAATTTTTTTTTATCACCAGTCATGTGGTCAGAACAAGCACTATCAATTATCTAGGTGTCATTTTTGCCAATATAAGAGAAAAGTGCAGTATTTTCATCTTCTTCATTATCTAACTCATCCTTAATAGCAATGTAAACCATTTCATCTTCATCTTCATCACTATCAGAATCTTTTGCAATATAACAAGATTTTTTACCTTTGTCCTTGTAGCTTTTGTAACTTTTGAAATCTTTCTTGCCTTTGTATTTGTTGAAATTTATCTCATCTTTGTCTTCTTTGTTTGGACACTTAGCAACAATGTGGCCAACCTCATTACATGAAAAATAAACCAATGGTATTTTCCTTTGTACTTTCCTTTGGCAACTCTTTTTGCAAGTAATTATTCAACAATTTCTATATCTCCATCATCAGATTCATCATCACTATCTCTGTCAATCTATTTTACTTTTGAGTTTCTATCCTTCTTACCAAGGTTTAATTTAGCTTTGAATGCAGACTCATAGTTTCTCAAATTAGGAGAATAATTGTCAAAATTGTCCAACTCAAAAGATGTTAGCCTTACAACCAATGCATCTAGAGTTATATCATTACTGTACCTCATCTCTTGAATAGCTGAAACTCTAATTGCATAGATAGGAAGTAGAGTTCTCAATACCTTACTAACCACTATTTTGTCTTCAATCATTCCATTGGCAGCTCTAATGGCATGGACACTTTTCTTGATTCTTTCACTGTATTTTTTAATGTCTTCTCCTTCTTTCATTTTCATTTGATCAAACTGACCTCTTAGAATCTCTGCTTTGGCTCTCTTTACATTATCATATCCTCCATGGATTTCATGTAGTTTCTTCCACATATCATAGGCAGTAGGGAAGTCCTTGACTTCATCAAATTTTGAATAGATGAGTGAAGAAGTTATATCAATCATCATTATGTTATGATTCTTCATGTCCACCATCTGATCCACAGACATAGGTCTCAGTGGTTCCACATAATTGTAGTCCAATAATTGCAAACCAGTATCTCCAATAGTAGATATATTTAGCCTCATTAACTCTTGCCATGCAGTGAAGTTGTCTTTGTTAAGCTTGGGTATCTCCCTTCTGTAAGACATCTTTGATCTTTAGCTTAGGCCTTGGAACCTTCCCTGAAAGCACAAAATGATCTAATAACAATTATTAAAAATGAGTTGAGTAACTAAGAGGGGAGGGGTGAATCAATTACTCCAAAAAAAAATCCAATTCCCTTAGATGTCTTAAACAAACTTGTCACTGTCACTCGATCAACAAAGATATTCTGTTGTAACTCGGTTAACAAAGAAACCTTAAAATGTTTAAATGAGATTAACCTTTAGTGAATAAGTGAAGAGGCATAAAGCATAAAACAAATAACATGTACACAAATGACACCAAGATTTAACATGGAAACCCAATATGGGAAAAACCACCAATGTAACTAGTTACTATTTTTCACTCTTCTAAAGTGAGCCCTATTAGGAACCAACCCTGTTAAGGTTACAAAAATACACTTTTAGGTGTGACCCTGTTAGAGGATTTAATCACCCTGTATGGAGTGGCCTTGTTAGAGGTCTTCAAACACTTCAATGTAGAAATGCCACCTTGTGAGAGGATTTATGAAAAGACTATTATGTCTACTCTATTAAGAGATTTGGATCACCGCTACAATTGTTAGAGAGTAACAATGAATTGACCTGATTGTAGAAGCAACTGACTTTGCAGATTTAGATTTCTGGTTGAAATTGGATCCTCACTGATCAAATATTATTTTTCATATCAGTCTGGATATTCATTCCTTAATTAGAATTCCCTCTGATTTTTCCTTCACTCTTCATATTAAAAACTCTACTACTTCCACACACTCAATCCAAACTTGACCTTGTATATATATGATAAGCTTTGTCAAGTTGGCTTGAATACTTTTCCAAATAAATAATAAAACTCAAATCTGTCGGCTGCAATTAACCAAATAAACATAAAATGTAAATTGTTGTTAGTCAGCTAACACTAAATGCATAACTCAATTGACACTTTAATCCTTTGATGTCCGACTGTGCTAAGTTCAAACTAACTTTTTTGAATGCCCAAGTAAAATCAATATACACTAAAAATCACTTGGCATACAATGAGTGTGCTCGGTTTGGTTGTAGACATTTGTGTAACATCAATGACAATATACGGTAGGAATAATTGTCTTCAACATCCAGATGGTTAATATCTAGGTGCCTTTGGTTCTCTTTCTTTTCAAAATTAGAGAACATGGAAGTATCCATATGGTCAATATCTGGGTGCATTTGGTTCTCTTTCTTTTCAAAAATAGAGAACATAGCGGTATCCAGATGGTCAATATTTGGGTGCTTTGGTTCTCTTTCTATTCAATCTCTTTACTCCTTCTAGTTATCAAGAGATCATAGTGGTATCTAGATGAGAAATATCTGGGTGCATTAGATGCTCTTTGGTGTTCATAATAAGGTGCAATGATGAAAAAATTGGACAATACGACAGCAACTTGGGTCACCCATCCTATATATCAGTTGAAATCTATCAATCAATTCTAGAGATAATTCCTAACTAACTTTCTTCTAACTAACACATGTATTTACTTAGACACATTGTGCAATTTTAGGTTTGCATTCATTTACTGCATAAGAAAAATCAAAACAATATGCATCTTAGATCATATAATCAATGCATCAATCACCAATAATATCATAGCTAACATAGGAATGCATTCATCATCATCATATAATGATTCAATATTTTCAACAAATTAATGCTTATGTGACGTATTTTCTATGCTTAATTTGTTGAGCGAGCATATAGTCCACCACTGTCACTGGGGCAAGATCAAATATGAAAATTCTTTGACACAATGTGATGAATCATATTGTATCAAACAGGGGCAAATGTAGACACCCTAAAATGGACATAATTACAACTTTACATTAAAAAAACTAATTTTCATCTATTAATTAATGATTTTTAATCATTAATTAATCATCTATTTTCTTCTAATTTCATTCCCCAAATCATCTAATCAAATCCCCAAAATTAATTAAATAATTAATTAATCTTCATTAATTAATTTAATTTAATTTCCTAAAGTTTAAATTTAAGTATTTGAACTTATTAACTAATTCTTCTAATTAAATTAATTTTAATTAAATTAATTTCATTTCTTTCTTCAATTCAATTCTAAACCAAAAAGAATTCAATTATCTCACATGTTGAATACTTTATTTATAAAAATAAATTAAATATTCAATTAAATCCTTTCTTTAGTTCAAAAGAGATAACATTGGATTGGATCTCTGATTACATGGGTTACTCCACCCACCTCTTCAGTTCAAAAAGGTACCTCCAAATTACCTCTTTAGTTCAAAAGGTAACTCATAATCAGCTGTTCAGTTAACCAAGCTTTATCTCCTCTCTCCAAGTTGAGGAGGTGGATTTTATTGAAGGCTTCTCCAATTCATTTTGATCTCAACCATTCATCCTCCTATCTCTAGGAATGATCTCAACCATTCATATCATTTCCATATTCTATATAATCAACCATTCATAACTATTTGATTGATCCAATATTTCAAGCTTGCGTGCACCATTACTATGTTAGATTGGTTCTAGCATCAAGCCCTCTTGCAATCAAAGTATTCAATATCATATTCACAATGCTCCCATGTCATAGACACTGCCCACACCAATACTAAGCACCACACAAAAAAAAATTTAGTAGTAGAGAGAGAGAATAGAAGATTCGATATTTGTTGGTTTGCATTCTTTTGCATTCCTCCTTTATTGCTTGTAATTTTATTGTTCACAATTTTGTTCTTAGTATTTTATTGATTGACCTTTCCCCCATTGCAATTGATTCTACTAACCCCCCTCATTAACTCATGATCATGGAAACAAGATTGAGCCTACGATAGGAATAAATGAAGAACACTCTTAAGGAGCTCCAAGCAGGGACCAAAGCCAAGACCTTCAAATTCAAGGACGTGTGTCCTTTAATCGATCCTTCACAACCATACCCTTTCCCAAAAATTTTAAGACTCCCAGATTTGACAAATATAGGGGGAAGGGAGATCCCATCAGCCATGATAAAAGAATTTTACATAGCATAACAAGAGGTAGCATACATCGATAATTTTCTTATGCACCTCTTTCGAAATAGCCTGGGAGCGACAACTCATGAGTGCTTCTACAAAATCCCCTACGACACAATCACAAGTTTTGCAAAACTTTGTATCCTTGTATGTGTATGCCTCTCTTTCAATTCCCACAGCTTTCCAAAGGCGAGGGTTAGTAGGAAAGGTTCACAAATGAATGCAAATCAAGTATATAATGACTACTAAATGAATAACAGAAACATGAGCAATAAAATGTACAAGCAAGAGAAAGGAAGACAAATAAATGCAAACCCCACGATGCTTGAAGCTTCTATTGTTTCTCTCTACTCCTTCTGAAATGCTATTCTTGATGCTTAGTATTGGTGGGGCAGCGTCTATGACTTGAGAAGCGTCGATAATTTGATAATTGAAATGTGTGTGTGTGGTCGCAAGATGGCTTGAATGCTAGAACCAAACTGACAGAGTAATGGCGCATGAGAGCTTGAAATCTTGGACCCTTCAAATGGTTATGAAGGGTTTATTATATAGGAATTGGTGATGAAATGAATGGTTGAGATCAATCCCAGAGATAGGGAGATCAAAAGGAACAGAAGAGGTCCTCAGTAAACTCCACCTCTTTATTTAGTAAAGAGGAGATAGGGTTTGGTTAACTGAAGAGCTAATTATGAGTTGCCTTTTTGAACTGAAGAGGTGGGTGAAG
>MU227699.1:1940158-1945158 GCA_018584345.1 Thuja plicata
ATTCCAATCTTATGTTCAACCTCAGAGACAATTTTACAAGAAAAATTATCACTTCAAAGGTGTTATGGAATGTACATGCAACCTAAAACAAATTCAGAGATATTTCAAATGGGTAATACTTCTCAGATGACAGACCAATTGATTGAGGCCTCAATCAATAGAATTTAACCATGCAAAATGAGAAAACCAATTGAAAATATAGACTATGAATCAAATTAGGAAGTAGTCACATCAAACTGTCACTTTGAATAAGTTCTATTGGTTTATCTGAGGGACTAATTGTAAAATGATAATGAAACAATTGCACACATGAAGAAAAAGGAATTATCTTTATTGATTATGAAAATAGTACAATAGAGTTCACATTTGCAGTTATTGATCCATCTAATCCATCTATCAAAACTGTATTATTTTTGTATTCCCCTCTATTTACATTTTAAATTATGTATATATATGTGTGTGTGTGTGTGTGTGTGTGTGTGTTTCAGTGGTTTTCACACCTCTTTAGGGTGAAAAGACACAACTCTTATTACAAATTATTTTGAAAAAACAATAAACTAACCAAAAAATAACTACCTAACTTTCGGATTTGTCTTTGGTCAAAAATACAAAACATATTGTGAAAAGCTGAGATTTCTACTAGAGATAGGAAATTTGATTTCCCAAACTGGGTCATTTTTAGATTTTTAAAATTCGACCATCTTCAACCTCTGTCGGCATAATCTTTGCAGCAAGATGAAATTATAGAATTTTTTGAAACCTTCACTTATAGAATTTTGATTGTTCCTATCACAGAGCTTCCTTCCTTAATCCATCAAATTTTAATTGAAAATTAATATAGTTTTTTATCCCATTTCATGTACTCCGTCATATTATCAATTATTGGGCATAGAGTTTAGGATTCCATTTTTAGAGTTTTATCACTTTATAGGACTCCAAATTTTGCCAAAAATTGAGAGCTCCAATATGTTCCCTTCACCTTTCATCAGTGCATTAAATTCCCACACAATGGCACTGAAATCACCATCTGTATAGATCCCTAGCCCTTGACACACTATCATGCATTTGAATCTTCCTTCTTAGATTCAACTCATTGTCCTAGAATTGACATCGACACTTCCATTGCTAGTTCTTCCAGATCCTACATTGATCTAGAAACATTCCTCTTATCCACTCTCTCCACTGTCAATATCAACAATAGAGGTTTTGGTGAATATAGCATATCAGATGTGTTCGTAGTTTGGGTCTTTCCTATGGACCCAAACACACAAGGATGCTCATCCCATCAAGAATCACCTCAAGAAAGTGAGCCAAAAAATAAATTTGGGCTCCTCTACGTGGGGTATCCTAAACAACAAGGAAATAGAACCTAGCTTCAACAAGTGGTTATATCGGGATCCTTAGGTGCTTGATGAAAATATCCTTAGATGTTTCAAAAATAAATACCCACACTCCCACAAGCTAGCAATAGAGAACTGAAATTACCATGGAGGAAGCTTAGGCCATGAAGAGAGTGGAATGAAGGCTCCCATTGAGCCTCCCTATTTTCCAAGAATCCAAGGACTAGAGTCTGGCCTCAACATGATTGGGGGCACCAATGAAAACAACTACACCTATCATAATACCCTCAGTGAAATTGTCAAAGTTGAAGACATCCTTGAATAAAAAATTGTGAGAGCCTATGATGATGTGCTTGATGATGAAACCTTCTTGGTAAACTCTTTCCTTTGTCGAATTTCCATCGAATTCATTGACCTTTCCCTTGTCCACCCCAAGATCATAGATTGGGACCAACTAAGCATCGTACACATAGATGAATTTAAAAGTGAGGATGTGCTCCTAATATTCATGGGGGAAATAGAACAACAAAATGACTAGGTGCATGATTCAACACATGTCTACAAACTAGATCCCAAATCATACTTTGGGGAAGAGGAGGTCTTCATCTACAAAAGTGAAAATAAAAAGAAAAAATAAAAAAATGGATCTCTTGGCAAAAACCCCTTTGGGGAACTATTTGATCATGAAAAAGTAAAAACAAAGGTTGTATCCACTGGTGAAAACCTCTCTGAGGCACCAAAGGTTGACGATCCTCCTCTTCCTCTCATCCATTATTACAGGCATGAGCAGTCATCCATTCTCATAAAAGAAACAAAACCTATCAAACTAGGTACAAAGGAGAATCCCAAAATTACTTACATCGCAACATAATTATTAGAAGGTGAAGAACTAGCCCTCAATTCCCTCCTTTGGGAGTCTATAGACAAATTTTTCTGGTCCTATTATTACATGCCTAGGTTAGACCCTGGTTTACTAGTACAGCATCTGGGAGTGGATCTGAATAGCTAGCCTTGAAAGATACATCCAAAAGTAGCATTATTAGTCAAGGTAGAATTAGAGAAGATACTCCAAGCTAAGATCATCCACACCATCAACTATTCTGAGTGGATCTCCAACATTGTTCCCATATCCAAGCCAAACAAATCAATCAGGATATGCACAAACTTTTGGGATCTTAATAAGGCATGCCCAAAAGATGATTTTCCCCTGCCAAATATGGACATGATAGTGGACCTCACCATTGGACATGAGATGTTGTCTCTCATGGACGGTTTCTCTAGATATAATCAAATCCATATAGTAGAAGAAGATCAACATAAGACAACATTCACAACCCCCTAGGGAAGCTTCAGCTACAATATGATGACATACGACCTAAAGAATGTAGGAACAACATATTAGAGAGACATGACTATTATTTTTCATGCCATGATCCACAAAATCCTTGAATATTACATGGATGATATCTTATCCAAGTCAATAAAAAGAGAAGATCTCCTAAATTTCCTAGAGTGTGTATTTGATTGACTCAGTCATTATGACTTAATGCACAACCCCAAGAAATGTATTTTTGGGGTCACATCAGGAAATCTCTTAGGATTCATTATATCAAGAAGAGGTATACAAATAGAGCCATCTATTACATCATATGTACATTGGTAGGTTATAAGCTCAACTATTCACCTATGGAAACAACATGTCTGGCAGTTGTTTTCTTCACTCAAAAACTTTGCCATTATATGCCAAGTCATATGGTAAAGCTCATCCCCAAGGTGGACCCTCCCAAGTACCTACTATCCAAGACTACTCTCATAGGTTGCATGACAAAATGGGTAATGCTCCTAAGAAAATTTGATATCCGATATGTAGACAAAATAAATCAAGGGGAAAGTTATAGAGGATCAGCTACCAGAACCACCATTAGTGGATTCCTATCCTTTGGTCATGGAATTTCCAGATGAACATCTATGCATGGTTGAAGAACAACCAACCTAGAAGCTTTATTTTTATGGTTCCTATACATCTCATGGTTTAGGGGCAAGAATACTCTTTTCCACTCCTCAAGGTGACTACATCCCCAAATCATTAAAATTAGGATTCCCCTACACAAACAACATTACATAGTATAAAACACTCATTTTGGGGATCACAATGGAAATCCAATGGAATATCATAGAAATACATGTCTTAAGAGACTCACAAATAATCATAAAATAAGTCCTAGATGAGTTTCAAACAAAATATGACAAGTTGTTACCTTAAAAGAGATGGTCAACAAAATGAAAGAACACTTCATACAACTACAGATTACCCAAGTGTCTATATTATAGAATAAGGAAACAGATTTAATGGCCACTATTGGATCCCTCTTGGAGGTTCCATGGGATGTGATATAGTATGAATTCTTAGTCCAGAAACTTCATGCACCTGATTATGAAGACATCAATTCCAAAAGGGTATGTGTCTTGGTTGGCCCCCAGTCCCCATGGTACCATGACATCCATGCATATCTAAAGAATGATATCATATCCCACCACCTCATAAACACCCAACTTCAAAACCTCATTTGTAGAGCTTCCCACTACACTCTCATAGCCAATAACCTATATCATCTGGGCTATCACAATGTTCTTTGCATGTGCTTAGACAGAAATAAGGTTTCTTAGGATTGACAAGAAGTACACACTAGGATTTGTAGTGCCCACATGAGTGGCATGGTCTTTTCCACAACTTCTAAGAGTAGGATACTACTGGCCTACAATGGAACATGATTTCTACAAATTTATAAAGAAGTACCTACCCTGTCAACAAAATGCTAATCTGATCCATGCTCCAGCTCAAGATCTACATCCCGTTGTGCCCTTGTGGTCATTCTCTTGTTGGGGTTTTTACCTTGTTGGTAAGATCACCCATATCCTTAGAAGGACAAAATCATATTATCATAGCTACAAATTACTTCACAAAGTGGGTCGAAGTGATCCCACTCACCCTTAAAATAGGTGTCCAAATATCCAAATTCATCATCTACCATATTATCTACCGCTTTGGCATCCCTTCCACCATCTTTATAGATCATGGTAAATCATTTGAGAACCAACATGTGACCAATCTGTACCATTTGAGGCAACCAATAAAAACCTCCTTAAGATCCTCAAAAAGGTTGTCAATGACACTGGTCATGATTGGAATCTCCAAATCAATCCTACCCTCTGGGCCTATTGCACTTCATACCACACTCCCACATGCACCACTCCCTATTCACTTGTTTATGGTATTAAAACCATCTTACCAATCGAGGTCAAAATACTATCAATGCTTGTGTCACTCAAGAACCTGATCACAAATTAAGACTACCGTGTGGCATGGCTCATGCAACTAGACCTATTAGATGAAAAATTCCAACAAGCATATGACCACCTGATTTTTTATCAAAACTAGCTCAAGAGAAGATACATTAAGAAAATCCTCCCATGACAATTTTAGGTAGGGGATCTAGCCCTCAAAGAAAATCAGAAGGTAGGTGTAGATCGAGAAAAGAAAGGTAAGTTTGAGGTCACCTGGTTAGGGCCTTGAATCCTCACAACATGCTTTGGCTCTAGGGCATATCAAATCTCTACTCCTGAAGGAGAACCAATGAATGACCCCATCAACATCATTCA
>MU227699.1:1950158-1959551 GCA_018584345.1 Thuja plicata
GATATGTTATATGGCTAAGATCACGACAAATAGGGGTCTGATCTCTGCCTTGTTAGAGAGGTGGCATTCAGATACCTGTACTTTTAGTATACTGACTCGTGAGTGCACAATCACTTTGGAGGATGTATCACATCCTATAGATTCCTATTCAGGGGGGCCTTGTTGATTACGACCGGGTCTCTAGTGTTACTGCCTATTTGGAGCTATCTAGTCTTCCCAAGGATTAGCTTGGTATGTCTGACCCCTATGATATCCCCTGGTCTAGATTTGGGATGGGTCTTGACAGGTTATCCACTCTTCTAGGGAGTTTGATTTGCAGGGTACTGTGTCCTGACCATCGTCAGCACAAATTCTCTATTGGGTTTGGTGCCTATCTGCGTGGTATGCTTCGTGACCATACTGTATATGATTGGGGTCCATGCATGTTAGCCCACATGTATTTTTAGATGTTCTATGTTGTTTACCTTGGAGGTAAGTCTCTTGGTTGTGGTCCCACACTTCTTTAGATTTGGACTTGGGAGAACATTGTGGTGTGTATACATGTAGGTGCTTGGGATCTTCTTGTGGGGAGACTGTATGTTTTTATGTATGACTATGTCATCGTGCAGTCACATATGGGACACTTGATGTTCTAGCGGAAATAGCTAGACATGATGCCATATTTTATCTGGAGGCCTTATAGGGCTTGTCCTGTATGGGATGGTGAGGATTATCATCTTCCTTTCTATTGGCAGTGGAAGTTCTTGATCAATCGTGTCTCTTGTCATGTTCATATGATTGATTTTCACAACACTGATAGCATGTTGAGACATTTTTGGGAGAGGTGGGATGTGACTAATTCATATACCTACTTCACTTAGAGATCAAGAGATGCTACTATGTGGGGAGCTATTGTTCCTCTTGATACTACTTGTACTGAGTCCATGGGCCTTCTACCTATTGCATGGTCTTGGAGATCGGGCACTGTTGATGTTGGTATGTTTTTAGATTTTCCCATGTCTGATGTACTTAATTTCCTCATATATTCCTTAGTATAGATATATTTTATGTTTATTTAGATGTAGCTTCTTTTTTATTATCTTTTATGCTCTCATCTATATGTTACTGATATATGAACTTGTTTTCTTTTCAGGCATGACTCCACAGTATGATGCATGGTGGCAGGCACATCATCTGGAGCCACTCACTGATATTTCTTGACCTCTTATTGGTAGGATTTTGAGGAGGTCACATCAGAGGTAGAGTTGAGGCAGAGATGGGGGAGGGATGGTGGGAGGGATGGTGGACGAGGGAGAGATGGTGGCTATGAGAGAGATGGTGGTCATGGAGATGATGGTGGAGATGATCCTGGTCCTGGTGGTAGGGTTAGGACCAAGGGTGGGCAGACTAGTGGGAGGAGAGTGGGGCTAGGTGTCATATTAGAGGAGGAGGTGATGGAGGAGGCACCATAGCTAGTTCAAAGAGTGCATCCTCGCACTACTGCTATGTTGGATCCACTTGTAGAGGATCAGATGGCTGATGTGGATGTTGAGTTGCAGGATGTTGAGATTGAGGAGGTTGACGTGGATGGTTCTGGCTCTACTTCCTCTATTAGTAGTAGCATTACTGGAAAAATTATTGGGGAGAGTGAGGACAATGACTCATGGGTTGTTAGGGGGAGGAGAGATGAGGGGTTAGGTGGTAGAGGAGATGAGGGTGATATGGATGTAGCCATGGGGGATGGATATAGATCCTTCCAATCTTGAGAGTCTCACTCATCAAGTTTATGATCTATAGGCCAAACTTGCTTCCTCTGATGCCAGTGCCATAGTTTTGGAGAGTAGGGTCATAGCTGCGGAAGCCAGAGCTACAACGGCAGAGGATTAAGAGTGACATTCTCATTTTGGGGTTTGATCATTCATTGATAGTGTACAGGATTCATTCCATTAGGATTTTTTACATGGGTTTTGGAGATCAGGGCGAGAGGCCCAGAGAGAGATAGACTATTGGCATCACCACTACGAGGGTGTTGTTCCCTCAGCATAGTGAGTTCCTAGTTATGCCTCCTAGTGGTCTATAATGGCACATAGATCATAGAGCAGTGGTATTGGTGCCCCAAGACCATCACAGAGGCCTTCTTATGATATGCCACCCCCTCATCCACCTGGTGGTGAGGGTGGGGGTAGCTCATGCTGATTCTACATTATGTACCATCCATTTTTGTATCATGTACCTTTTTCTATTGATATTTCGTTGACATACTTTGAGGTTGTACCGATTTATTGTATCCTGACACGCTGATATTTAATGATATATATGATGATCACCTTCTTGTGTTCAAACTTGTGACTGTTTATTGTACTCAGATATCATGATGTATGTGCTATGCAGCTATGATTCTATATGACATGCATGTTTTACTTCCTATATGTATGGTTCTACATGATGCATTTATGATGTGATGTTTATGCTATGTGAGTTTATATGCAAACTATGTATGGTTCTACATGATGCATTTTATGATGAGATGTATGAAATGTGATCTATATGCATATCCTAGATGTAGGATTTGCCTTCCTATGAAATTGACATGTGTATGCAGGATGGTGATGTACTTTATGATTATTTTTATGAATGCATTTTAATATGATTTATGATGTATGCATATAGTTCTTTTGTTTTTTTTTCTTATGCATATAAATGAATGAATGCAATCTACTATGCAAAATATCTGAGTAATGTATGTGTTAGTTAGAAGAATGGTTAATGAATTTGTCTCTAGAACTAATTTAATTTGATAGATGTGATAGAATGGATGGGTGACCTCTTGGTAGGTATGAATTGATGTGTGACCCAAGCTGCTGCCACTTTTCCAATTTTTGTCATCATTGCATCTTCTTTTTTTTTTTAAATCCCGTAGTGTCTAAAGCACCCAGACATGGCTCATCTGGGTACCGCTATGACCTATCGATAACCGGAATGAGTAGAGAGATTGAATAGAAAGATAACTAACTCCACTCAGATATTGACCACCTGAATACAACTATTGTCCCTAATTTTGAAAAGAAAGAAATCCAAAAGCACACAGATATTGACCATCTGCATACCTCTATGATTCCTTCTTTGAAAAGAAAGAGATCCAAAAGCACACATATATTGACCATCTGCATACTGCTATGATCCCTAAACAATCCAAAAATAAAGAAAACCAAGATAGAATTCTAATGCACCCAGATCTTAGACCATCTGGATACCGCTATGAACTCTTGGTTTTGCAATAAAGGTTTATTTAGTACCAAGATAGAGATCCAATGCACCCAAATCTTAGACCATCTGGATACTGCTATGATTCTACTAGTAATAAATAAATAGGTAAAAAAGAATGAATGTCTCATTCTTTCCCAGGATTAAGATCAGATCATGGAACTACGTGGCTACCAGATAAGTGATAGCACCTACCATATTTATCCTGAATCATCATTGCCCTAGAATAAAACTGAAACATTCAACAGATAGAAATAAAAGAAAATAAGTTACGTTCCATCATAGCTACTCTCCTCACATGGTGGATCCTGGAGTAGTGTAAGAATATAGCCACAAAATATAACTAATATCTGACTAACTCACTAACCTAGTCAACATTTGTTTGTTCCTTGATTCAGTTGGCTTCTTGATTGGCTTGACTCTCTTGATAGGATTGATTGGCTTGGCTATGTCTAGTTTCAGTAATTGATATCTCATATAAGACTAATTTGTCTGGTTTTGAGCGTATCCATCACTGTGTAAGATGATTGGTTGATTTGATTGATTGATATTGATCATTTTGGATGTTTAATTAGGTTGTGTCAGATGGGCCCAATGCTGATTTGCAAAGCTCGTGGTTTTGACATTGATTGGTTGGCTTGGCCGCGAGATTGCTTCCTGATAGGTTTGATTGCTGATAAATTTGTGTCATATGGGACTAATGCTTAATAGAAAAGCTTATGATTTTGACAGTGATTGACTTGTTTGGCTTGTTCACCATGTGCTTTAGGTAGACAACCGAGTTGGTTTTATTGCTTTGGGACTCTTTTTTGCAACTTTTTGATTGTTTTTTTATGAAGATTGATTTTTTTAGGACATCTTTTTTTCTCTTTTTAGCATTTTGTGATGACAATTTTAGATTTTGAGATATTTTGTAGGACATTTAGAACTGCCCCCTAGTCTGGTGGACTAGTACAAACCATGGATAAGTTCTTTGGTGCTCAAATAGGATTGTGATTTTTGGAAATAGCTTGAGTTTCGTGCCTTCATGCTTGTAGCTTTAGCTTTTATCTTTGGATTTCATTAATGGTAGAGTGGGACATGAACACTTGGCACCTATTTTCCATGTTTTCACCAAGGTACCTACTCAATAGTGCCTATTTGCCAGGTTTTCACTGGAAGAGAAATTATGTTTCTCTTTACTTTTTCTTTTTTTTTTTGATGATTTTTTTTGTTGTTACCAAGGTGCCTGTTTGCCAGGTTTTCACCAAGGTAACTTTTGTATTTTTTGGTTTTTTTGTATTTCCTAGATATGTAGATAGATTCCTTAACCTTGAAGACTTCAAGTGTAGAACCTCTTGAGGTGCATGCTATTGATATAGCCTAGGAGCTGATCTTCTTCTAGTGTTTCCAGTTGGTATGCCCCACTATTGCAAGATGCGACAATGACATATGGTCCTAGCCAATTAGGCTCAAACTTTCCTGGTTTGAATTTTTCTGCTTGGTTCTTTTTGTTTTCCATGAGGATGAGGTCTCCTAGCTCAAATTTTTGTGGTTTTACCTTCTTGTGGTAGTTCCTTCTAAGGCAATTCTGATAGCCTTGTAAGTGATTAAGTGCATTTCGTCTCCTTTTATCTAATAGTTCCAGTTCGTTGAGTCTTGCCACTCTATAGTGTTCATCTGAAATGAGGTTCTTTAATGATATTATTAGGATGGGATCTCTACTTAAAGGGGTAGGACCACCTCTAATCCATATACTAGGGATAAAGGAGTGGCTCCTATAGGTGTTCTCATGCTATTTCTATATGCCCATAGTGTGGGACTAAGGTATAAATGCCAGTCTCACCCTAAATCATTGACTGTCTTGTTTAGGATCTTCAAAATTGTTTTGTTCATTGCCTCTGCTTGACCGTTCCCTTGTGGATAGTAGAAAGAAGAGAAACCTTATTTGATTTGGAACTGTTCACATAGATATTCTACATCTTTGTTTTGGAAAGGTGTACCATGATCTGTCAGAATGGTTTGAGGTATTCCATACCGACAAATGATGTTGTTGAGTGTGAACATTGAGATCTACTTTCTAGTTATGTAGGTGAGGGGAATTTCTTCTACCCATTTAGTGAATTAATTTTTTGCTTCTATGATGTATTTATGGTCATTAGATGACGATGGTGTAATCTTTCCCACTAGGTCAAATCACCACATAAAAAAAT
This sequence comes from Thuja plicata, assembly GCA_018584345.1. Classification (NCBI taxonomy): domain Eukaryota; kingdom Viridiplantae; phylum Streptophyta; class Pinopsida; order Cupressales; family Cupressaceae; genus Thuja; species Thuja plicata. The sequence goes on from MU227699.1 coordinate 1,955,594, forward strand.
GGTAATGGTGAAGTGATAGGATTAAGCACTTGAGTTGGTGCATGGATGAGATCTCCATGAATCTGACATTGCCTACACCTTTGTACATACTTGTTTGCATCTGTCTCTACTGTAGGCTAGTAGTATCCCATGTGGATGATCTTTTTAGCTAAGTTTTTGCCACCTTTGTGGGTTCCACAAATTCCTTCTTGTACCTCGTACAAAGCTCTCTGGGATTCTGTGGAAGTGATACATCATAATAGTGTTCCATCTAAACTTATTCTATATAGAGTATGAGAAAGAAAGGTGTAGCTAGAGGCCTGGCATATGAGTGAATTATTTTAGTTTCTGGACAAGTTGAGAGGTAGGATACTAATTTGGAGGTAATTATAGATGTCAAGGTACCAAGGGGTTTCAGGACCAATAAAGACACACATTGATTCCACGATTGGTGCTTGATGAGCTGGTATCATGAGTTGCTCCACTAGAAACTAGAATCTGGTTTCATTTCCTAGTATGTCAATCAAGGATGCTATTGTAGCCATCACGTCTGATGCCTTATTTTGAGCTCGTGGTACTTGTATGAAAAAGATGTATTGGAACTTAGTGCACAACCTTTCCATTTTTTCCCTGTATGGTATTAGCTTTTCATTTTTTTTCATATAATCATTGTTGACTTGGATAATGACCAAATGTAAATCTCCATAGACCTTAAGATTCTTAATTTTCCATTGTATTGTTGTCTTTACTCCGATGACTAGACCTTCATATTAAGCTATATTTTTTGTGCATGGAAAGTTGAGTCTGGATGATTTAGGAACCACATCATTGCTTGGAGTAATGAGTACTATCCCTGCTCCTGCTCCATGGTTTGTGCATGAACCATCAAAGTATAGTTGTCATATTTCTAATGGTGGTCATACAGTGAGAATGGACTCATCTGGAAAATATGATACTATTGGTTGATGATCTTGAATGGGTGCATCTTCCAGCTGATCTACTATAACTTGCCCTTTGATAGCTTTTATGTCCACATATTCTATGTTGAATTCACTTAGGATCATCACCCACTTTTCTATTCATCCTGTCAGTGCTGCTTTGCTCAGTAAATATTTAAAAGGATCAATGTGTTCTATCAACTTGGTTTGGTGACTCAACATGTAATATATTCACTTTTTGGAAGTGAAGACTACTACTAGGCATGATATTTCAATTGGTGAATATTTGAGTTCATAACCTACCAAGGTTCTACTGAGATAATAGACCTGCCTTTCTTTGCCTTCATCGTCATGTTGTGCTAATAGTACTCCTAGTGCAGATTCACTCGGTGAGATGTACAGTAGTAGTGGCCTCCCTTGGACGAGTGGCACTAGTATTGGAGACTTGAATAGATAATCCTTGAATATTTGGAATGCATGTTCACATTTTTATGTCCATATAAATGTTACATCCTTGTGTAGTAGATGTTGAAATGGATGACATTTGTCTGCTAGTTGTGCTATGAAATGCCTGATGGATTGGAGCCTTCCCTGTAATCCCCTTAGTTTCCTTAGGTTTTTCAGTGTTGGCATGTCCAGTATTGCTTTGAATTTCTCTAGGTCTACCTCAATGCCTCAATGTGAAACAATGAATCCCAAAATATTTCATGCAGTGACCCTGATTGCACACTTTTTAGGGTTTACTCAAACTTTGTATTCTTGCATTCTGTCAAATATTGGACCCAACACTTGTAGATTATCTTCCCTTAATATTGACTTATCTAGTATTTCATTGAGATAGTCCTCCAACTTTTTGTGTATGAGGTCATGGAAGATTGTGGTCATGTCTCTTTGATATGTTTCTCTTGCATTCTTGAGTTTGAATGGCATGACATTCCAACAGTATGTGCCGCATGCACATGTGAAAGTTGTTTTGTGTTGGTCATCCACTGCAATCCTTATCTGATTATATCTTGAAAAGCCATCCATGAGTGATAGCATCTGATGCCCTACTATTAGATATAATATCATGTCGATGTTAGGTAGAGGAAATTCATCCTTGGGACAAGATTTTTTTAGATCCCTAAAGTCTATACAAATGCAGATCTGACCACTATGCTTGGTCACTAGCACCAAATTAGAGATCCAATATGCGTATGGAATTGGGTGTATGAATTTAGCATCTAGGAGCTTCTTTAACTCTATCTTGAATAGTAATGCAACATGTGGATGCATCTTTCTCAGCTTCTGTTTGACTGGCTTTGCATTTGGTAACAATGGTAAATGGTGTAACACTAGCTTTAGATCTAGGCCTGGCATGTTTGAGTAGGCCCATGTAAATTTGATCATTCTTTGTTTGAAGAAATTGATGAATTATTCTTGTTCCTCTTTGCAAAGTGATTTTTCCAAGTAGATGTTCTTCGGGTTCTTGTCATCACCTAAGTTGACCTCTTCTGTCTCTTTGGCTAGCAACGTTGAATTTTCCTCTATCAAGGGGAGGAGTTCCTACTTTCCATATTCTAGTGCTTCAATGAGGTTTTCACTAGAAGATACATATTTTTTGGCCTTTTGTCATTTTTTTGTGTCAGTAAGCGCCTTGCGGTTTTCACTTACTAACGATTCTTTTGTTCTTTTTAGACTGGAAAGAGGAGCTTCCTCCCTGAAATATTTTGATCTGTCAAGTTCAAAGGAGAACCCTAATTTGTCATCTCCTGACAGCATACCTTCTCTGAGGCCCATGAAGTCTATGATAGCCTCATCATTTTCAAAGATATCAATGTCAGGTTGTCCTCATTGATCCCATTCTATTAGTTTAGGATGTACTAGAGAAAGGTCCTCGCGAAGGGATGTGTTTGTTTGGGTAAAAGGTCTTGTAGTGATGGTACCTATGAACCTAGAATGTGATGTGGACACATCACCTAAGGAGTTGGTAATAACATGCTTGTCAATGCATGGATGGTTTTCTATGATCATTTTATCGAATAGTTCATCAAGGTACATGGTGTTGACTGACCAAGGGGAATAGTTTGGTATAGTAGGCTCAGAATCATGGAGGGATATCCACTCATACTCGTGAGAGTTTGTCATTTTTTTGTGTCAGTAAGCGCCTTGCGGTTTTCACTTACTAACGATTCTTTTGTTCTTTTTAGACTGGAAAGAGGAGCTTCCTCCCTGAAATATTTTGATCTGTCAAGTTTAAAGGAGAACCCTAATTTGTGGTCTCGTGACAACATACCTTCTTTGAGGCCCATGAAGTCTACGATAGCCTCATCATATTCAAAGATATCAATGTCAGGTTGTCCTTGTTGATCCCATTATATTAGTTTAGGATGTACTAGAGAAAGGTCCTCATGAAGGGATGTACTTGTTTGGGTAAAAGGTCTTGTAGTGATGGTACCTATGAACCTAGAATGTGATGTGGACACATCACCTAAGGAGTTGGTAATAACATGCTTTTCAATGCATGGCTAGTTTTCTATGATCATTTTATCGAATAGTTCATCAAGGTACATGGTGTTGACTGACCAAGGGGAATAGTTTGGGATAGTAGGCTCAGAATCATGTAGGGATCTCCACTCATACTCTTGAGAGTCAATTTTTCTAGAAAGATCATCGGATATCTCACTTCCCTCATTATCTCAGATTTCTATGTCTAGGGTTAATTGGGAATAGGAGGTTCCCTCTTCAGCTAGCAACAACTATTGAAGTATGTTGTTGATTAATACATATTCTAGGTTTTTCCCCCGGTGTAACTCTACTATTTGTTCTTGATAAATATGTATGTCTTGTATGGGGGGATTGGTTATGTTATTTCCATAGCCTAACCCTTTCCTGGTTCTTTGGGTTGGTAGGAGACACAATTCTATTAAGCCTTTGTATGAGTTAATTTTGGCCTTCTCAATCAACCACACACTTCAACATAGTCCTTCTTCACCAAAACAAACAAGACTGAATATGAGTTATTCATCCTGCCTGCCTGCGTGATTCGACCTGTTGCCTTC
>MU227699.1:1971910-1998155 GCA_018584345.1 Thuja plicata
AGCAAGAAATGAGACAAAAATTCAGTATTCTAACAATGCAATTTTGAGTAAAGTTTTCAGGGGGTTTGAATGAAGAAAGAGGGTTCTTTTATAAACCCTGAGAAGATCAGAATAGAAACTTTCCTGTCTTGAAATAAAACAACTAGAAAAGCCAGTTAAAGATAGAAAGATTTATTGAAAAGAATTCAATAAATTGTTTTCTTCCTGTTTTATCTCTTTGATTTAATATTGTTTTATTTGAATTTAATTGTTTTATTTCCCTTTAAAGCACAATTAATTCAAAGTTTCTATTTCTGAATAGAAGAAAGATTTTTGAGAGAATATCTAATTAATTAAATAAATATGACCTCATAATTACTTTTTCTCAATTATCTGAATAATTAAATTCAATTATTGAAAATAAGGATATTTATTTAATAATTAAATATTATTTAATTCCTTTTTCATATGTCTCAGCTAAAGAGGGTGAATTTAATTTAATTAAAGTGCTAGGACTTTATTAATTAAATTAATTCGATCATAAGGTTTGTTTAGCCAAATAGATATTTAGGAATTAAATATGATGTATGATTAATATAGATTTAGGATTTTCTATATTTGACACTCAGGTCGAGTAGAGTCAGTGAAAACTCAGATTTGCCTAGTACAATAGGACTTTGATGATTCAGAAGAATGACAAATGCAACAAAATTGGTTAGGGTTGCAAGATGCCAATTTTGGGGTGTTACAGCCTTGACATCTTTCCCTGAGTCCTATTATACCATCATATCCAAACTTTTGTAGCATTGTATAGCCAATTCCATAGGTTGATATGGGTAAGGGTTGCTAAAGTGTCTCTGATGGATCTTGGTACAACCATGTGTTAATATCAGGATCAAATGGGTTCTCTTCTAAAATTTTTCCCCATCTGAAAAAGGTTGTGGGAGGACACTTGAATAAGACTGGTTCTATGATTTTAGTTGATGTGACTGTTCGTGGCATGCCATATGACCTTGGGCTCATGGGCATGTTGGTAATAGTGAAAGCTTCCTCATAGCTATACTCACCACATCCCTTGTCAGTAATAGATATTTTTCCTACTTTTCTCATGACATCTTTGAGAATTGAATTTGATGCAGAGTGGATACTTGTGTCTTGGTTTGATGGAACTTGGTTATCAGTGTTGACTTGGATCGTATTGCAATATTGGAATGGATTAGGATCTCCTTCAATAATGATTTCCACCCCTTGGTATGGGAACTTGATGCACTAATGGTATGTGGAAGGTACAACTTGCATCTCATGTATCCATGGTCTCCTAGTAGCATATTGTAGCCCAATTCTAGGTCTAGGATTTGGAGTGTTCTTGACAACTGGTCCTATTCTGACTGGTAGTATGATGATGCCTTTAAGGACCTTTCTTCTTCATCATAGGCTCTGATATTGATTCTCCTTATGACATCAATACTGGATTTAGAGAAGTCTAATTTCTTGATGACTTTCAAAGTACAAATGTTCAATCCAATCCCACCATCAACAAGGACTCTGCGGATTAAACTCTTATGAATCTAGACAAGCAAGTGTAAGGGATCATTATGCAAAGGTTTGTGTGGAGGCATGTCATGGTCTATGAATGTTGCATGCTTGTTTGCTGCTATATGGTTTACCATTTTTTGGAAGCTCTCTAGGGTTATGTCCCTTTGGACAACTTCTTTTTGAAGTGCTTGTTCTAGCACTTGCTTATGTTGTGGGGATATGCGCAAAAGTTCAAATATGGATATTTGGGCAGGTGTGCTCTTTAGTTGATCCACTAGGCTGTTCTATGGATCTAAAGTTGTAGGAGGGTTGACTGGTGTAGCATATGAGGAAGGAATTCCTTGCAAGAAAACCTTTGTACGGTGCATGGTTACAACACATTTAGCTCCTTGGTCTCTAATAGTAATGGTGGCCACATGGCTATCTAAAGGATTTAGGAAATTGATAGTGTTATCACTATTGGCATAAGTCTAGTTGACTTTTTTTTACTATCCACCAGACCTAGAGGTTTTTCCCTTGATTGTGATCATGGAATGTATCATTGAATATCATGTAATTAGTAGTACCTTTGGTTTGGGTATTCGTAACATCAATGACCCCTATGTCAATCAGATCTTGGATGGAATTTTTTCAATCGGTCATAGTTGGGTTTTTTATGTCTCTCCACTTGATGAAATTCATCGTAATCATTGTCATTATACCACTTTGGTTTGATTCCACCATGTTCATATTCTCTAATTTTTGAGAGAGTGATATTTTTGGATTGTATCAGATTTCTTAGGGCTGATTCTATTGACTCTCCTAATGGTGTGTAATCTCATTTTGTTAATGTAAATCAAGGTTGGTGTTGTTCCTATGGTTGATTTTTTGATACAGTGGCTACTCAAACTAGGGGTGGATGATTCGGAGTGTGTGCTTGGGGAGTGGGAACTATGGGTTGTTTGTTAGCCATAGGTGCACCTTGCAGTGACACTCTAGGTTGGGCATAGTTGACATTTTTCACATCAATGACACCATCATTGGTGAAATTTTTGTTTTTATTCCACCACTTAGCTTTATTCATTGTAGTCTTGTTGTTGTTTGTTTGGGTAGGATCTGCAAGGACACCTTTTTTGACCAATTTTTTCTCACAACAAAATCCTTGTTTGATGAGGTGTTTAAAGTTGGGAGCTAGCTGCAATTCTGTTTTAAATGACATATCTGGAATCAAATTGTCAATGAACATGACTATCGAGTCTTTCTCAGGTATATCATATGTGATTTTGTTTGTAGTATTTCTCTATCTTTGTAGCAATTTTACAAAGGAATCCCCATATTTTTTCTTAATGTCACAAAGGTCCTTGATACTGACCTTGCACTCAATGTTATGATGGAAGTAGGCTATGAAATTTTCAGCCAATTCTCCCCAAGATAGAATGCCTTGAGATAAGTGTGAAAATCATTCCATTGCTGGTCCAGCTAAGCTTTGTGGAAATAGTCACTTTAAGTATTTTTTGTCATGTGCAATTTTGATGCAACTAGAAAAGAATTCTTGGATATGCTCAATAGGGTTGGTGTTGCCCCTATATTTGTCAAATTTTGGTACTGAGAAGTGAGTTGGGAATGGAGACATGTGAAGAGAGTGATCAAAGGGGTATGGGTATAGATCCTCTACTGTGTAGGATCTAGTTTCCCCTTGATTTTGCATATTCATCACTTGGGTTTGAAGGTTCTGCACTTGTTGGATCAAGATGTTTTTTTGAGAATGAGGCTAATTTGTGACATTGTACCTCTCTATTGTAGTAGGTATGAGGCTGCGCCTCTACATCCCTTGAGTAGGAACATAGAACCTAGTCCTTGGAGCTTGATATTGATTTCCCAACACTTGATTCTGATACGGGGGCATGTTATTAGCCTAATATTTATTTTGTCATGTTTTTTGGCTGGGGTAGAGGTTTTTGTTGTTGTTGGGGTTGTTTGGTCCTTGTATGAGAAAAGGTCTAACCTTGGGTGCGCATTGATTGAAATTTGTACCCACTAAGATTAATCCCTGTGGGAGTGACGTGTTGAGGCAAAGGCTAATAGGGACTGACTGTAGTAGTGGAATAGTCACAAAGGGATTACTGCTTGTTGGGATTGAGGACGTAGAAAGAGAGCTTGATGTAAAAGGCCATGAGGCCAAGGATTGAGACATACTAGTGACCATGGGTGCACTTAGTTGGGAGCCTATCATGCTTTGTGTGGAAGATGTGCTAGCTTGATTTGCTAAGTTGGTTTGATTGGGCACAGTTTGTGTTGATGTTGTTGTCAAAGAGGGAAATATTTGTGATACCACAGGTTCTGTTGGAGGGGTTTGAGTAGTGTTTTGACTTGCAAGAGGGTTTTCGGGCCATATGGTTGAAACATTGAATTTTATGGGGACTTTGAATCCCTTTTTAATCAACACAGCTTAGAAACATTCAGAATTCCTCTCTACAATAGTGTCAACAACTTGTGAGGAATAGGCATCTTTCTCTATGTCTTCAAGATCATCTTTTGTGACATCATGGAATAATGTTGATCCATGGGGGTACTCCATGAAAAGAGTAGGACTGGTATTCTTGAAATTGTCATCCTCTTACTCTTGTTCCCAAATAGGAAACCTGTTGATATAAGACTCATCGGGTTGAGTTTTAGCCTTTGAACTAGTATAAGGCCCTCCATAAGGTGTATGAAATATAGTGTTGTCCAGATTTTGTGACTAGAACAAGTGATATAAAGAAAACAAAAAATGATAACCTTTCTAGGAGAGTTCAAGTTATGTTTTGACAATGGTAATTCTGAGGACAGATTTTGATTTATCTTGATCTCAAAGATGTGATGATGTATAGATAAGATTCTTGAATATTGTCTCGAACAAAGTCACTTGATATGTGATGATTTTGAGATAGTAGGATCAAGATATTTTGAGTCTGGGATTTTGAAATAGCAATGTTTAGATGATATTTGTGTTGTCAAAGAACAGGTGATCTTTTAGAGTTTAGAGATTCACACAATGTTTTTTGTGTTTTTTTGGGATAGACACTGATCTTTTACATGGTATGAGGAATCTTTTCAAGGTTTTCAGGTAAAACATGTAATTTGAAGTCTCTGGTCAAATGAGGTAAAAATCCACCAATTGCGGTAAAGTGACAGGTTAATTGTGGTAATTTATCACCGATTACAGTAATAAACAAGTCAATTACAGCAATAGATAAGTCAATTTCAGCCAACTTCCATCAATCGCAAAAAAATGTGGGCAATTGTAGTAAAGGACTGACAGTCTAAGAAAAAGACTTGAAAGGGGTTAACTGTCTGGTAATTCTAATTTCTAGAACATTGCTTCTAATTTGCAAATTAGTTTTGTTGTTGACACCATAGAATTTAACATGTTTGACTCATTTTGATAGTTTGGATGTTTGTTTTGCATTTTGGAAACTGATCAAAGAACAAGCACAACAGACACTATTTTTTGAAGAATGAAGACTCAACATGTGTATGTTCTACAAATTTTTCAAGTTGCAAGGTTATCACGAGGTCTCAACAATGAACAGTCAAATTAATCTAGGTTAATGGCTATTGAATACAATATTATAGGCCAAATGCTTGAATGTTCGTTAGCTCACACAATAATTATCACACTACTAGGACATGAAGGTCCACGACATAGGTGCCTGTGTTTTTTCCACAGCCAGATATTGTTTTCGTATAGTGAAGATCTCTTTCACTACACAAATACCTTGGATCACATATGTTGGGAATCTTGGGGGAAAATTCTGCAACCCCTTGCACTATAATAAGGTAACTGTTCGAAGGTAAACTAGGTTGGCCTCTAAATGATGGGTTCTAGTAGGGTCTGTGGCATCTATCCAATTATTTTTTATGTGTGTGACTCAATTAAGAGCCTAGTTGACCATGCTGTCTCCTTAGGGATATTCACCTGATCCAGACTATCATCAACACACCTCGCCCGAGCTTGGCTAGATATAAAATAAAACTTTGGTTAACGTCTTGTTTATATACCGATCGAAAGGATTACCGATTTGAGGTCATCCTCTGAGGAATAAGTGCATTCCCTAGATAGGCTTCTCTAGAAATGTATAAAGGTGTCTAATCTAATAGATTTTTCAAATGCACCAAGAACTCAAGACACAAGGTTAATCATTTAAGCTCCAAAAGTTTGAAATGTGAACTAAGTTATACCACCATACAAGCACAAGTGTTCAGTTTTAAGCCCAAAAGTAGGTGTTGATTGCTTGTTTAATTTTAGTGCACCAAATTGAGAGATTCTTTTCCTTTGTTCAATTTTAATCTCCACGTCAATTTTAAGCACCAAATTCTGAAATGTGAGGTGTAAGATGTGTGACAAACACTGTTCTTTTTAAGCCCAAATCGACAAGTGAATTTATTTTAGTTTTCTTTGTTTAGATGAGTTAGTATCACCAAGAAAGTGTTTGAAAAATGAGAGTATGTGTAACTTTGAAAATGATAGTTGATACTCACAAATAACTTACCCTTTCTATTCTTGGTGATCTATCTAGTCCTGCAAAAAAACAAATAAAGTATCAGAGTTTCAGACAGATAGACAGAGAGCTAGACCTTGATAAGAAAGGTGATTGTGGCAATGCATGGGTGATTGTGGTAAATAATAGGCGATTGCAGCACAAATTTGGCAATTGCGGTAATGTACTTTTAGTTACGGTAATGCACAATCAACTGTGGTTTGGATCGGTCAATTGTGGTAAATTGCATTCAATTGCAGTACCGATTGGGCATTTGTGGCACAAAGCAAGAAAATAGAGACTCAAAAGATGACAAAAAAGAAATGCAAAATCTTGCAGTCAATTGGGGTATTAAACCAGTCAATTATGACACTCTTTTGTCAATTGCGGTAAAATACCAGCAATTGTGAAATTACACAGAAATCAAGAAAATGATAGAAATTGAGGTCTGCAACCTTACGACCATGGCTGATTGATTCTGTCTGTCATCTACAAGATGTATTCAGGTTGTTTGCTTCACGTCAGGTTCACCAAAATGTACGCACCTATTGATGTCGATCTGTGGTTCCCAAGCTTTCCAAAGGCTAGGGTTAGTAGTACCGATTTATAATAAGAGAAATCAAATACATGAAAGCTAGTAATAATGAAACTTAACTACATAACCAATAATATATACAAGAAAATAGAAGGAAAACAAATGAATGCAAACCCCAAAGTTCTTGAAGCTTCTATTGTCTCTCTCTACTCCTTCTGAAATGTTGTTTTTGATGCTCAATATTGGTGTGGGCAGCGTCTATGACTTGGGAGCATCGATAATTTACTATTAAAATGAGTGATCACAAGATGGCTTGAATGCTAGAACCAATCTGACAGAGTAATGGCGCATGTGAGCTTGAAATCCTGGATCCTTCAAATGGTTATGAAGGGTTTGTTATAGAGGAATTGAGAATGAGATGAATGGTTGAGATCAATCCCAGAGATAGGGAGATGAATGGTTGATATTAAAGGGAACTGGAGAAGCCATCAATAAACTCCACCTCTTCAACTGGTAAAGAGGAGATAGAGTTTGGTTATCTGAGGAGCTAATTGTGAGTTACCTTTTAGAACTGAAGAGGTGGGAGGAGTTACCCATGTGAACTGAAGAGATGGGTGGAGTAACCCATGAGATCTAATCAGGAGTGATCTCTTTGAAGATAAATGAATATTTAATTGATTTTTTTAATTAAAGTTTTCAACATGTGAGATAATTGAATTATTTTTTATTTATAATTGATTTATTGAATGAAATTAAATTAATTTAATTGGAAGAATTTAATTAGTTAGTTTAAATATTTGAATTTAAACTATAGGAAATTGACTTTAATTAATTAATTAATGGAAATTAATCAATTAAGGTTAATCAATTAAATAAAATTAATTATTTAATTAATTTTGGGAATTTTATTAGATGATTTGGGGAATGATTTTAGAGGAAAATAGATTATTAATTAACAATTAAAAAATCATTAATTAATAGATAAAAATTAGTGTTTTTAATGAAAGTCACAAGCCTGTCCATTTTAGGGTGTCTACAATATATATATATATATATATTTGTGTGTGTGTGTATATATATTTGTGTGTGTGTGTGTATATATATGTGTGTGTGTGTGTATATGTATACATATATATACATATATATGTATATATATGTATACATATATATATACATATATATGTATATATATGTATATATATTATTGGGGATAACACGCCTAGTTTTGGTTTCTATAATAGAAACTCCTATCAATGTCAAATCATCATTTTTCATAGCAACAGTAGCCAAAAAATCTTCCATGATGTTTTTTGATCTCTCTATCCATTCAATGGAAAATACATCAAAAAGTTTAAATTTATCCCAAACAACATGCTTATACTATTTTTATCTATCATTCTTAACAGCATACTTGGATCTAACTTTAGATATTGCTAACTTTGAATCTCTAAAGACCCTTAGTAACTTAATGCCATATTTAATTGCAACTTCTAACCCCAAAAATAATGCCTCATATTCAGCTATATTATTTTTACACTAGAAAGTCAACAAAAATGAATACTTAAAATTAATACCTAATGGAGATATAAATAGGACACTGAATCCCAATCCTTCTTTTGAGTAAGCTCCATCAAAGTACATTTTACATAATCCATGTTGTTTCAATTTCAATTCTTCTACTAAGGGGTCAGTATTCTTCAATTGTGGTTGAAACTTTTCAATTATGAAATTCTCCATATCCACGTCTAGGAAACAATTCAACATCTTTGGGTCAACTTTCTCAACAATCGTTGGAGCATGTGGCTCTTGATATAGTTTGACCTCACTTCCATTTATAGAAATGGTAGCAAAATGTAGATTTAACTATACATTCCCTCCAATAGCTGCAACCCATTGCCTTGATAAAAACATTCCATAATGAGGTTGAGTATCAACCATAACAATGTCCACTTTAAAAGTAACTTAAGGGAATGTAGCAATCTTAACTTTAACCCCTTTCAGGGTTCCAATCATAGGAACCTCCCTGTTGTCCATAGCATAACATTTTCCAGAAGAAGTGTCAACTTATAAGCCCCAACTGCTTCATCAACCTGAGCAGGATCTTGGGTAATTATTTTCCCAACACATATCTGGGGCCCATTTTGTTCTTCCTTCTTTCCTTTTGATAAATTATTTGATGCGCTTGAAGGTACATTAGGTAGAGTTGAAAGTAGTGAGAACGCAACCTCCCTGTATTCTTTTATCTTTAACATCTCAACTAATGGCACAAAAACCTTCATTTGAGACAAAGCATGTTTCATTTCAAAAATTGGAAAAGTTACAATAGCCTCAGAAGCAAATTTACCTTTGTTTTCTCTAGGTTGAATTGACTTCTACTCATTGGTAGGGGTCATTTTAGTTCCACTAATAGGAGTTACCTTAGATTCTTCTTTATTTGTCTTTATTTCCTTTGTACTAGTATTATTTGCATTTTGAGTACATCCCTTATGGGAAACTTCCTTAATAAAGAGTGAACCAGGCCTACTTTTTTCTTGATCAACCTATCTATTTCAAAGATTGTATGAGCTTCTTTCCTAAGCCACTACAACAATAGTGAGAGACCTCACCTCCTCATCGCTAGGTCTTCAAAGCTTAACATGCTCCAATTTGGTATTTGTAATATTTATTGTGAAATACATATCTTCTACTGAATCATCCTCTGAACCACCATAGTCACTTTCAGTTGAAAATGCACACATGTTCACTGAGGGCTTATTATCACCTTGGCCTTCTCTCTTCACCATTTTCATTTGACTCTATCAAAGATTGAGCCACCACACATTGGAACGGGGAGTGTGGCATATTGCAAGCCACAAACCAAGGAGTATTTTCCATGTTGTGTGTGTTATTTTTCTTCAACGGATCAGGAATTTCTCTATTCTTTGCATCAATTGATTCCTCTGGCACATGCTTACCATCCTTCCAAATTTTTTGTAAGGCATGTCTTTCAACCTATAAGCCATATCCTACCGTTGATATTACTTTTTGTTATTCTGAAAACATTTTTCATTTTTGTCTACCTTGGTAGCAAGGTCTTTCATAATATTTACCAGATTATCTATCTTATCCTCTTCTGTAGGAGTCTTATTGGATTGTCCCTTTGATTATTTCCAAAGTTTACCATCATCCCTCTTGCCAAGCTTACTAGAAGCTCTTCTGTTACTCTCTATACTTATGGCCAACTTATAAGTATCCCTCATTGTATGAGGGTCCTTTTTGCTCAATAAATAAGTCATATTCCCATCCAAAGCATTGCAATATGTGGTGAGGCACACATTTTAATCCAATCTCAATACTTGGAACAATTTATATATAGATTTTTGAAATCTGATGTTGAACTCCGCTATGCCCTTATTTGGAATTTTTTTCATATTGTTGAACTCATTCAACATGAAACCAAAGTTTATTTTGTCACTGTATTTCTCCTTGAAACAATTAAAAAACTCATCCCATGAACATATACCATTATCAGGTAACCCTCGGTACCAATCTCTTGCATACTCAATTAGAGACTGCATAAACAACTTCATGTTCAATTTAATAATCATTCATTTTGTCAGTGAATACTTTTAAGTGATCCTCACCTATTATTGCATTATTCCCACTAAATTTGGGAATCTTGTCTCTAACCTCATTTGGGATAACATTCGGTTGGCCTAAGATACCATCAAAAACTAATTGTCTATACCTCTCCAAATGAATAGGCCTCCTTTGAAAACCAGTGCCAAGGATTTGATTACTACTACTAGCACCTAAATTTTGATAACCAACAGTACCACTTACTCCACTTTCTCCTGAACGTGTTGTAAGGCCTTGGGTTGTACCTAATACCTAGGCATTTGCATTGCAATTAGCGGCCTGAACCTTAAAATTAGATCCAGGCATACCTTGAGCATTTGTAGTAGTACTAGTCATCATATTAGTATGAGTGGAATAATTTAAGAAATAAATATTCCTTTTCATTTCAGCAGTAGCAGCTTCTAATTCTTCTCTTTCCAAATCCTCAAGAATATCATCCTTGTGTTTCCTTTCTCTCTCTAATTCCATATCAAGTGAGAAAAGATTCTGAGATATCCTTCTTCATTTTTAGGTTCAGAAATTCTTATGCTAGTAATTTTTTGTTTTCCCTTATCAGTAACTGTCTAGCTTGCACTAGTTGTTGGTGGGTCTTGTAGAGAAACTTGAACCTTAGGAGGCTTCTGGCTTTCATAAGTAAGAACCTGCCGCAATACAAGGCCCTCATCCTCAAGATCATTTTTATTCAAGATATGTTCTCTCTCTTGGTATTATTTCCTCGTGGCACTCACATCACCAAAAAGTTCCTTATTCAAACCCTTGAACCCCTCTTTCATACCCTAATTTTCCATTTTTACTTGGGCAATCCTTTTATTCAAACTTTCTCTTTCAGTAATGACATTTATAATCTTTTCTTCTCTATCCTTCTGATTTCTCTTCTTGAGAAGCATTTCTTCCTTCAAATTTCTTTTTAAAAGATCAATATCCTCAAAAATTTCTTCTATCTAAGAACTCAAGGAATCATGTAAATTTATCAAATCATCCTCTCTTTGGTTTTCAATTCGCATATAAGGAGTACCCACTAGACATGAAGAAGAATTCCCCATGTTTTGGAACCTAGTAGGTTGAGAATCCCCACTTCTACCCTTTTTGTTATTTTCCCCCTTGTATTGGACTTGGGTTACTCCTTTTTCCTATGGTATTCTCTCTTGTACAAGGGTATCATACAAATTATCAAAGTAACTCATACTAGTAGATTCAAAACACAAGGAAGAAGTAGTACTTTTCTCTGGGATAGTACCTAGGGGTTGACTTGGGCCTACATACCTAGGTTTCCAAGAAGAAGCATTATTAGGTTCTTTGTTCTTGGACCAATTCCTTATGGGAGCTTTAGAGAGCTCTCCCTCTAACATAGCTTCATGGTGTTTATTCATGTATGCCCTTGTGTTTCTCTTCCTAACCAAAATGAAATCCCCAAAAAACGTGATCTGTTAATGCTTCTTTTAGAAACACTATAACCAAATAACTCAAATTTGCCACCCAAACCTTGTTGTGTTTCACTTTGAAAATACAAAACAAAGTATAAATCAATGAGATAACAACATACAACTATGATTTCAAAAGTGGATTTCAAAAATTTAACATATGTAAAACAAGAGTTTCAAGGATATGTTTTAAGATGTACACTCTCCATGAACTCCCTAGTGGAGTTGCCAATCTGTTGGCACTTTTTGTTGCAGAATATGGTACATCAGTAATGCTTGACTCTATGCGACCAGATTTGTGATTCTATCAAGCAAAATTCCAACTAACAAGGATTAAATCATCTTACACTTTGAGGTCCACAAACTCAAGTGGGTGTACCTAATTTGGTTTACTGTTCCTCAACAAACCACACAGTGGATATGTGTCTTATACACATATATTCAATATGTAGATATGAAAACTATAAAATAAAATTTGATGATTTTTAAATATTGTCGTGCAACCCTAACCCTGACCAGTACCAAATCCTAGGGTTTTACAGAGTCAATATCAATTCTTTTCCACCACACTAGATTACTAAAAACCAATTGAAACCCAAGAAAGATCAAGATGCCTTGCAACTCACTTTCTACAACTAAATCCCCAATTTATCAAATTCATATGTAATCTTTAAACCCTTTGAAACTTGTTCTTAGGAATTATAATCCCATTAGAAATAACCTTAAAACATATTTCATAATTTACCTTATAGATTTGTGAACTTGAAATTACTTACAAATCAAACTCATAAGAATTAAAATCATACACATGAAGACAATTGAACATCAAGAAGGGATTCTAATTATATTTTCATTAATTAATATTGCTTCAATACATTCAGTATTTTCTTAGACTAATAAAACTTAAATACAAAAGTCTAAACCAAAACTTGCAATTCAATGTTGATTGATCATTAATTGACCGACCCCTTATACAATACTTCATCCTACTACTTATAGCTCTAGAAATCTTTGAATCCTTTTATGAACCAGGATGAAACAAGCTATGGATTTCTAGGTAAAGACAAAGATTGACTCATCATGAAAGGCAAAATACAATAGAACCAAAAATTGATTTGTTACAATATTTCATAAGAAAAATCATTAGACCGTAGGGATTCTACAACAACTTCAAAACTATTCTACCTTTTCTCTGTGGAATCTTTTTCCTCATCCTTTTATGCACAAAATATTTTGCAACTATTGACTACTTTAGGAAGTTGGAGAATTATCACCTATTGAAGGAACCATGGGATGTTCATGTTTCTTTGATTCATCCAAGGTATATCTACCCTTCCATGTTGCAAACACCTCATCACTGGGCCAAGGGAAGTTAGCAATTTCAATCTTCTTTCTTTTTAACTCATCCCATTCTATTTTCATTCGTTGAACTTCTTTTCTCCAAAAACTAAAATGAGACTTGGAATCTTCAATTGTCTCCATTTTTTGCAAAAAAAAATGGTACTCTTGAGGTTTATGATGCTATTTAGTCTCACAGATAGTTCATCATCCATATCTCCCAGCCACTTTCCCTTATTCTTCAATTTACCATTCCTTTTGAAAATAATAGGAAATATTTCAGAATAAACTATGGAGTATTCCCTCCTTAGTAATTTTTCTCTTCTTTGGATGTTGTCTCTTCTTATTTCAAACTCTACCAAGCTTTTAAAAAACTTGTAGGTAGCGTTTATTGTGGTATCAACATTATCCTCAGTTTTAGACAAAGAATAAAAGAATTTTAAATCTGATTTCCTCCCTATCTAGTTGTCCAAAATTGGCTCTAGAGTAGCCTTATCCTCCTCAAAAGAATTTAGAATGCCTGCTATTCTCTCCCCACTCAAATAAAGAATATTTTTCTCTACACCCTCAAAAAACTACAAAATTGTGTTCCTCACCTTCTCTTCATATCTTTGATCCACTACAAACTTTGCATTTTTCAACTTTTCAATTTCTTCTTCTAATTTCTTTCTCTCAGCTTTTAGTTTTTATTTTCCAAGCTAAGATTTTCTTTTGAGTTAGAACTAGAGGGCATAGGTGAAGAGGGAACCTCTATAATAAGACTATAGGATGAAGGTTGGGAATGGTAATTGGCAATTGGCAATTGTCCTCTAAAGATATTGTTCAACTTATTATTGGCTTCTCAATTGTACAACTAACCTATCCTTTTCAATAACTATATTTTTTCTGATCATTATAAGCTATGAGAATAGTTTCTAGTTGAGCTGTGAGATGTTCATTTTCTTTGGCCTCCTTCTGTGCCACTTTGAGGTTGAACTTAGGAATCTCTAAGACTACACCAGATGCTTCCACACCTCAAGTCTCTCTACCAGAATAGTCATCCTTAACAGATTCATTCCTTTTTTTTCTATTTTCCTCTCTCTTAAGAGACCACATGAACAGGGAAGCATGATCCTCACTGAAAACCACCCCTTTGATGGCTTTCTCAACTGCTTCCTTTGAGTCATGTGCAGGATTTTTTTTCTTCCTCACAACATCAAACATAATTGCATCAGCAATGTCCCATTCTAGAAGAATGAGGACTCCTGAACTTTTGACCATTTTCCTTTCCAACTCATGGGTGATTACTTCAAAATTATTTATCATCTCTTGTTTCACCTCAACCTCTATAGCATTCATGTCTTTATATGACTGATCTTCTTTCCTTTTCTGTCATGTCTCTTTAAATTGATTGATATGAACTCTCCAAAGGAATTGTATAAAATCTCTAGCTTTTACAAAGTTGTCATCTGCCAAGGATTCATTACTGGCATGTTTGGTGATAGGGCCCAGTTCTTTTCCAGCAAACTCTACTATAGTTAAGTACATCTCATCCCTTTTGGGTGCTTCTGGTACCCCCTCTTGAATCTCTTGATGGGTGACACATATTTTCCCCATGATTCCCATTTGTAGCAATTTCTCTACTACTCCATGTTCATCAATAGGCAATGGGGATTAAGAGGGTGAATACACATCTCCCATTTGTTGTGCCTCTTCTTCCATTCTTTGAATATTTGAAGAAGTATGGGACTCAAGTCAGTGTTAATATGTCTCTTCCCCTTTGAGGTGGAAGGCTCCTTAATGTGTACTTTCTCCTCAATCCTCTTGCAGGAAGAAGACACATCTTTCATTCTATGACCCCTATTGGATATATCTACCCTAAGAATCACCATAGTGTATCTTGATATTTTGTGGAAAACACACTCTCCTGGTGGTACAAGTCTAGCAAAGGCTAGCTTGCTTAAAATGATTTTAGCTTTGGCAGGCTCTAAATTGATGAAAACATCTTTCTTTTGATTCAAAGTTTGCATAAAGCCTTCAAAATGCTTCATCAGAGAATCAATTTTCTTTTTAAAGGGCTTGAGGTCCCTCAATGCATCATAATCTCTATCAAAATGTTGTACAAAGTCAATTCTTTTGGTACACTAGCCTCTTTTGCTTCTTAACTTCCTACTCTTGTAATGTGAACTCATTTCTAATAATATCTCTAGGAAAATAGAAATAGTGGTCCATTGCTATGCACCTAGTTTTCTTCTTGAACATATCACTCAAGAAACCCTCAGGGTCATCACACCTTGCCACTGACGTTGCTAGTTTATAACACTTTAGAAGCTTATCCATGTGCACCCATCCACACTTGGTAATAACAAACTGGTGGGCAATAGTGATAGTGGAAAAGATAGAACCCATGTTCTTCCTAGTCAATGCAATCTCCTATAGACCACCAATTTGTCTGATAATCTTAGCAATTCCAACCTTCAAAAGAAGTTGGTAAGGAAATAAATATGGTGTTACCCTAAAACCATATACTTTGAAAATAGTTGAAACATGATACAAGATGATATCCCCTCAGTTATGCACAACTTTTATGTCCTTAGTATATTGCTTTGGTCTTATGAAAGACAACAAAGCTTTTGGAATCCTGGGATTCTCAAGAAACAAAAGGGATCTAAGCCTTAAAGAAAACCATCTATCAAAAGAAACAAAGCTGAAATATTGTTTGTCCCAAGATAAATCCAAACTCCACAGTTGGACTATAACTTCCTCACCATCCTTCATCTTCATCAGATCCATTTCTTTCTCAAAATAATCTGCACCTTTGTATAGAAACATGTGCATCAGCATTGAATATCATCCAAATGGTTTATCCACCTTTGATTTATGAATACCAATTAGGCCATTGTGAATTAAATCAACAACAAATGGTGCAAAGTAAAAATTGAAAACAAGATGAGGGTGAAGGACCTGAACCATCATGAACATGTAATGGATTGGCATTACTATTTCTACATCCTCTCAAAAGATCTAACACAAGTAAAAATACATACCCATTGCCTTCATATTGAAATAATCTAATTTAATTGTCTCTGGGGTATTAGGACCTACTACACTTAATCCACTTCTGAGATAATCCTTTTGGGCCTTGTATACTTCCCTGAAAGATTCAAAATTAATCTCTTGAAGCTTGGTAGAGGGCTCATTCAAATGGAAAACTTCATGAACTTCATTAGTAGTGATGCTTATTAGATGGTTAGAATACACATCTCTCACCACCCTGGCCACTGGGTCATAATTCTTTGCCACTTGGAGTAGGATGTCAGCATCCATGAAGACGTTCTAAACTACCAGTTTCCCCACATCAAATTTCCAAATATTACTATTGGGAGAAAAAGGCATTTCTTTGAGAAACACCTACTTTGAAAAGAGATAAACTAGATACTTGGATATCTGCATCCCTCATCTAGTTACCTTTACATATAAACCATCACCTACTTTAAGATGAGGGTTTTTTGGCACTATTTCTTTCACATTGGAAGAATCGTTGGGTATGTGCACCAAGTTGTGAACCAAAAAGGGGGGTATAAGTACACACATTTTTTTTGAAATCGGGTAAACCTGAACTTGGAATAGATGTTTGAGGTTCATGCACTCAAAAGAAGATGTGTAAAAAATAAAAATTGTAGTAATCTGAATCTAGTTTCTAAAATACTATTTAAAAAAAAAACTGATAAGATTAAGAGGGTCAAACCTCGCGCGCACAAAAGCCTATTCTTGATTTTTTCAGAAAAACATAACATAGGTGTTTTCATGCACTGTACAAAATATATATTTATATTCAATATTTTTCAAATCCCTTTGGTAAGATGATAGGTAAGAAAGAGATCTAGAAGTTGTATATTTTTTTGTAATTTTCCAATGAGTATTTTTTTCTGTGATTTTTTGAAGTGGCCACATCCTAAAATTTTGGTACATGTTCGTGCACTAGGCATAACTTGCATCAAAATAATAAAAAATGATAACTTTTTTAAATAAAAGTGTATACAATCAAGTGTAGAACAATAATATGTAATTTATTGTTAATCTGGTTAAGTATATCAAAAGTTATTAAAAAATGGTAGACATATATCTATGAGGACTATCAAGACACTGTAAAGAAAATTAAAGTTTACAATGCTAATGTTATCCAAAAATAGAAAAAATTATATGGTAAGAAAGCTAAGAAGACGTATGATATTATGGTGAAAATTATAGAGCTACCCTATTGACAAATTACAAACTTGATGAAGACAAAGTCAAGAATTCATCTTAGAAGATGAAAAGATGTTTAAAAGAACAAAAATGGATAGAAAATGAGCCTCCAAGCCTTTGGGTCATTTTCGAATCCTCCTCCCAAGCCATAACCCGATCAGGTTTCTAAATTTCAAATAACCAGATCAGGTTCTGAAAAGAAAAAATTATGTTTTCAACTCCTCCATAACCCGATCGTGTTCTACAGATTAAAATTACGATTTTCAAATCTTCAAAACCCGATCGGGTTATGAAGAAGTAATAATTATCTATTTTACTCTCTCTCTCTCTCTCTCTCTCTCTCTCTCTCTCAACCTTTGTTCTTATTTTTTCAGAACTTGATCGAGTTCTGAGGAATTAGGAGCATTGAGCCTTCATGTTCACATAACCCGATCAGGTTCTATTGAATTAGGAACATTGCTTGCTTCAACAATCTTAAAATACTCTTTGCAAGTTTTCCCAAGTTCCCACTGCTATTTTTCTGTTATTTTGCGCCACAAAAAGATAGGTTTGCACTTTTTTGCATGTTTTTTATTTGCAATGATTGATTTTTTTTTGTTTATTGGTGTTTTTGATGTTACTTTACCATTGTAAGTTCTCATTTCAAGAAAATGGTTGATTTATTCTTATTTTTTGGATTTTATGTTCACATGTTATTCTATGTTCATGATATTATTTGTAGGGTCCATTCAATATGAACAATGGGAAAGAACAAAAGAGGAACAATTGAACAACGATAGACAGAAAAAGAAAGACAAGGTACATCATCAAATGCATGCAATGTAAGTGATGAAAATAAAAATGTTAATGTGAAAAATGTACCTAATTCATCTAATGCACCATTTCAATTCAATGTCATTAATGAACAAAATGCACATAATAAAAATGAAAATGTTCAACATACACCAATTGAAATGATGGGGATAAATACACATAACTCATCTAATGAAAACATAGAGCATGTAGTTGTGTTAACACCTCCTAGAATAATTTGTAATAAACCAAAGTTTCTAATTGACATTGATAAAAATATTTTGAGGCCAATACATGATAAAATTTTAGAAATAAATTGTAGAAGAATTTTTAAAAATATTTAGAATAACTATTTTGAAAAATTAAATCAAAGTGGAAGATGTCAAGTAGTTGTTGAAATGATTAAGAATCTGAAATTTAGAGAGACAATGAGAATTATGGGGTTGAGAACATCTGAAAATAGTACTAAGAGAACCATTGTGAGAAATCTATTCAATGCATACCAAGACATTAGTTCAAAATCAAACAATAAAGATGCTAATGTTACTCGACATGTCCTCACATCAACTATAATGGGAAAGGAAATGAAAAAATATTGTATAGTACGCAAAACAAGCAAGTATTTAAGGATAGGTAGATCAACATTAGAGAGAGGCTTACATAAGTGAGATAAAATTGAGGATCATGTTGGTCCTTTTTCTTGCAGTCATAAAAATATACTCCTTATAAGTATGACTCTATTTATCCCTGACACTGACCCAGCATAGAATAGGACAATAGTAACAAGGTCTTGAGACCTCCTGCACTTTGAGTTCCATAGACTTGGGCGGGATTACCCTTGCAAATTTAGAACAATGAAATCACTGAATTATTCTAACTTGCTATTGGTGGAATTACAGGGACATGCCACTATAACATACTAAAATAGACCAAACTGAAAGTAAAGATTGATTTTTAATGATGATAATCATTTAATTGAAAGAAAACAGACCAATGCTCAATCTAAGGGCATGGAGTCATCTGTGAATAATTTTAATCAGTATGATTGAAAACCAAAATTAAGACAATTACAGGTTCTGACACTAACATAAATACACCTCATATATCTACCTCAGTACACTTAACCAAATTAATCCATCAAATTCATTTGCTACCCTGAACTTTGATGAAATATCTCTAAGGTATATTCTCTCCTTGAAAGACCCTAGAAGTATTTCACAATATGCTTTAGAGATTATAAATTGAAAATGCTCCTTGAACATTCAATTTAAACAAAACTTAGAATGCTAAAATGAAGACAGAAAATCCACTAAATGTTTTAGAAACTGTGAATTGGATTTCATTCAAAGGTCATCATCAATTAATGCATTCAACAGAGATTTCTCCAGAAAGACCAGACTAAGTATTATTTTCAGACAGAAAAATGACCATCCTTGTACCAGTAGTCTTGGAATCCTTTTATAACACAAGGATGCAACAAGCTACCGACATACTGGGAAGTATTATACAATAGCTTGCAACAACTAATTAACAAGGTGGCAGCTAATTAACAAGGTTTATCTTTTGTGGCTTAACCATATTTATCCTTTAAGCTTCGCCTCCCATCTGTTCACTTTTTAACAGTGGGCCAATCAAAAGGTAACATCTTCCACCCACCTGGAATCCATGGCAATTGTGGCCTCAGACATGAATTTTACTTTATTTCTTTTGACTTTGCAGAATTTTGTGCTCTATTTTTTGTTTCTTCTTTAGTGGCTCTGCAGCTGAAGCAGGGTAATTTGAATAGGAGACCCTTTAGACTGTACATCATCAGCACTGCAAATAGCCAATACACTGTACCTTATTCATTTTTGAAAAGATCCTTGTGAGTGAGCGACGCACTCCTACTCTTCAACTGGTCGCATACTCACCATCCATCCTTGCTCTGCTTTTCATCTTCGGCGAGTGAGCGATGACTAAATTCTGAACCTCTTTTCATGTCTGTCATGTACTCACACTCCTTTCATGTTCTTCTTTAAGTTCATGAGAGTGAACGATGCTTCCTTTACTGACAGCTCATCGCACGCTCGTGAGCTAACTTTTCATTTTACCTGATGCTGGGCGACTGAGCTATAATGCATCCTTTCCTTCAGCTTTCCCTAATTGCACACTCATTGACTTGAAAATTTCACTTTTGGATATGAGTAGGTGAGGGACAATTCATTCCTTTACTGACTTCTCTATCTAGTCACGCACTTGCGAGCTCTTTTACTTCAACTTTATCTCCTGCGCGACTGCGCGATGATATCTGTTTTCTCCTTTGTCGTAAACTCGCGAGCTATTTTTTATCAGCTCAAAGCATTAGCGAGTGAGTGATATTTGTCCTCTTTTGGATCATCACATAGCCACGAGATGACTTCTCTTTCACCTTAATTGTCTGGTGAGTGAGCGACGCTTTCCCTTTTTTACCTCATCGCTCAGTCGCGAGCTCTTTTCTTTCCACTTCTGTTGATTGGCGAGTGCGCGACATCCTTCATTTTTCACTCATCGCACACCCGCGAGTTGATTTTTGATGTCCCCTGACCATCAGCGAGTGAGCGAGGCATCTAATAGTCCTTTAGTCGCTCGGTCGCAGACTGCTATGAATGCTAAAACTGACTCGTGCAACTAAGTGATGGCATCTCATATCAGCACTTCACCTCTTCGCCGCGCACTTGCACTACACAAGACAACTGGGTTAAAACATAAGCGAGTGAGCGACCAAATAGAACATGACTTCATCACGCACTCGCGGAACATGAGATAGACAGAATGATTTTAAAGCGACTGCGTGACAAACACTTACTTAACCCATCGCTGACTCGTAGCTCTATAACTTGACCTTTATGAAACATCATGACTGCGTGATTTACAATTTTAAAACATCTCATCGCCCACTCGCATTCAGATCAAAACTAGTTTTGAATGGATCATGACTGTGCGACTATGACTTAAAAACATAGAACTCGCTCACTCACACACAAATGATAACTTAACATGAGCTCATCGCGACTGCGCGATTCTTCTTTACAGACAGCTTGTCACGCACTCGTGCAACTTAAAGACATGACAAAAAGACTGATGCGATAGAGTGAGTGAACAAAAATAAGACTTAAAAAGGGATTTTTGATTTCTTTTTGGCGGCAAAGCACAAGATTTGAAACAAGAAAACTCGGGAACAACAAAAGACCAAGAAATTCAAATTTTTACAAGGCAGTGCTAACAATGGCTCCAACTGGGGAAAGATAATTGCAAGATTGTCATTAGAAGCTGGACCTCTGGAGAACAGACTGCAAAATTTTACTAAACTGTACAGGAGCACACAAAACCACACAAAAAAAGGGAAAACTAAACTAACGTGCATGGAACAAGGAAAATTATGAGAAATAATGTTTCAGGAATTGTCCATGCACTGGCAATTCCTGTATTTCACCATTTGGATCCTCCAAGAAATAAGAATCCTGCCCATGAAGCTCCTGGATTACAAATGGCCCCATCCACAGTGATTCAAACTTTCCATGTTTGCCTTTCTCCTCTTTTCTGGCATTCCATTGTAACACCAGATCATTTACCCTAAATTTTCTTTCAGTTGTTCTTTTATCAAATAGGTATTTAGACTGTTGCTGCAACTTCAGGTTTCTTTTGTGAGCTTCTGCTCTTATTTCATCCAATTCTATCAGTTGATCCATTCTTTGCATCATAGGTTTTGGATTTTCTGAATCTTCTTCCAGCAAAAATTTATGTACTGGTAACAGATTGTTCAAGGGAAACCTTGCCTGACTTCCATAAATCATTTCAAAAGGGGAAACCCCTATGGACCTTTTTACTGTCACTCTGTCAGTCCATAAGGCTAATTTCAATTTT
Source organism: Thuja plicata (assembly GCA_018584345.1). NCBI lineage: Eukaryota > Viridiplantae > Streptophyta > Pinopsida > Cupressales > Cupressaceae > Thuja > Thuja plicata. The sequence continues at coordinate 1,993,738 of MU227699.1, forward strand.
GAATGCCAGGACTTCTTGTTTTTATCCAGAATCCTTCTAATGATTTTCATAATACTTTTATTACTGGACTCAGCCTGTCCATTAGATTGAGGATGATATGGTGAGGAGTAAGATAAAATAATGCCATATTCTTCACAGAAGTCTCTAAATTCATCAGACCTAAAACACATGGCATTATCCATAATCAACTTAGTGGGCACACCAAATCTTGTCAGAATGTTGTCCATCAAGAAATCTATTACTATTCTACTGGTTGCCCTCTTTTTTGGGATTGCTTCTATCTATTTAGTGAAATAGTCTATAGCCACAAGAATCCAACTATGACCCCCACTGGATTTCTCTGTAAATTCACCAATAAAGTCCAAACCCCACTGGGTAAAAGGAGCTTCAATAGTCATAGGACTTAGAGGTAATGCTCCTGCAAATTTCACTTTGGCAGAAAACCTTTGGCATGGTTCACATTTTCTTACAAACATTTGAGTATCTCTGAAAAGACATGGCCAGTAAAATCCAGCTCTGATTATCTTGTGAGCTGTAGTTTTGGCAAAATAATGCCCACCACATGCACTACTATGCAGTTCACTTAAAAAAATTTTAGACTGTGATTTATCTAAGCATAATAATAGAATCCCATCCTTATTTTTCCAAAACAAATCACCTTGTATCAAGACATACCTCTGGGCTTGCAATCTCAAAGTCCTCTTCTGATTTTCTGACATATGGTCTGGACATTTTACATTTTTCAGGACAAACACAATATCAGTATACCAGGCTTGCAATTCTATGCTGGTAAGATTCATGTTTATAATTTGTTTGTCGTTAACTTGGGTTGACTCCATATTTGTATGAGTCATTAACTTAGCCAAACCCAAACCTCTCACCAATTTAGTGACCTAAATTTCCAAATTGAATTCTTAGATCCTGCTAATCCATCTGCACCTCTTGCCAGTAACTTCAGATTGTGATAACATATCTTTCACTGTGGAATGTGGCACATAAGCAATTATCTTTGCACAAACAAGATAAGGTCTAAAAATCTTGACAGCCTTAACCAATGCATATGCCTATTTCTCCATAATCTCATAGTTGAGTTCAGCTGCTTGCAGACATTTACTAAAAAATGTTATAGGGTGTTCAAAACCTTCATCATCTTTCCGCAAAAAAACTACAGCAATTGTATGAAATGAAGAAAAAGAAAAAATGGAGAAGGGCTTCTCATAATTTGGAGATCTAAGTATAGGAGCCTGTTGAATTACCACTTTTATCTCATCAAAAGCTAACTGAACATTTTCATCCCATTTAAACTTTGCATCCTTTTTCAACAATCTAACAATGGGATTTACAATTTCAGCAAAATTTGCAATAAATCTCCTAACAAAATTTATCTTTCCAAAGAAAGACTGAACTCCTTTAATATTATTTGGTGGCAATACCTTGTTAATGGCCTCCACTCTTTCAGGATCAATTCTGACACCTTCTTTAGACACTATATGTCCCAGTAATTTACCTTTAGTCACACCAAAGTTACATTTCTTTGGATTGAGATAAATCCCATACTCCAAAGCTCTATCAAAAATCTTTTCCAGATGTTTGCAATGATCATCAGCCTTTTGGGAATATGTAGTTAGATCATCTTGATATACCACCATAATAATATTTATAAATTCCCTGAAAGCCACATCCATAGCTCTTTGGAAAGTAGCCCCTACATTTCTCAGGCCAAATGGCATCCTCACATAGACATAGGTACCCCATGGGGTGGTGAAGGATATTTTGAATTGCTCTAATTCTTGAACTAGCACTTGGTTATACCCAGAAAAACCATCCATCATGGACAATAGATCACAACCAGTCACCCTTTGCAACATAGCCTCCATATTTGGCAAAGAATAGTTATCTTTTAATGAGGCCACATTAAGATTTCTAAAATCAACACAGAGCCTAATATCCCCATTTTTGTTTCTGAAAGGGACTAGATTAGACACCCAAGAAGAATGCCTTATGGGCTTTATGATTCCAGCTTCTCTGAGTTTTGCCAATTCTTGTTGCATCTTGGGGGCCAATAAAGGGTTGATTGGTCTCTGTTTCTATCTGAAAGGCTTAATATCATCTTTTAATGGAATTTCATGTTGAAACAAATCTTCTTTGTAAGCCTTAAGATCTTCATAAGACCAAGCAAAAACATGCTTAAATCTCTTAAGCAAACTAATCAAATTTGTCCTCACATGAGGAGCCAATTTCTTTCCAATGTATACAATCTTGGGATTACCTTTTGATCCCAGATTTATCTCCTCAAAATCACACAACTTGGCGGGGGCCTTATGACACATATGATTGTCATTATCAGTGAACAATCCTTCTAATTGAATCAATCCCTTAGGGATTTCATTTGTTTGCAATTACAGAACCTCATTACCACAAATATTTTCTTTCCCATCAATGATTTCTATCAGATTATTATAATCAATGACCTGACTATCATAGTTATCCACACACTAAATGAAATTTAGGATGTCCTCATCATTCTCAAAAACTTGCCAATTAAATACATTATCAGGGATTGCAGGCAAGACTAGTTTCCACAATAGATATCCCAGTTAATGTTAAATCATCATTTCTCAAAGCTACATTAGCAAGAAAATCTGCCATGATATTTTTAGGTCTCTCTATCCACTCAATGGAAAATGCATCAAAAAACTCAAGACTATCCCACATAGCATGCTTGTACTGTTTCAACCTATCATTTTTGGCAGCATATTTTGCTCTAATTTGGGAAATAGCTAACTCTGAATCACCAAAACCTCTCAACAATTTTATTCCATGCTTCATTGCTATTTCCAATCCCAACAATAATGCCTCATATTCAGCAGTGTTATTTCTGCACTGAAATGACAACAGGAAAGAATATTTGAAAGTAATACCTGAGAGAGAGACAAATAGAACACCAGCCTCTGACCCCTCTTTGGAAAATGCCCCATCAAAATACATCTTCTAGAGCCCTTGCTACTGCAACTTCAATTCATCTATGATGGGGTCTGTATTTTTCAATTGTGGTTCAATTTCTTCCACTTTGAAATTGTCTATGTCCACGTCCACACAACAATTTAACATGCTAGGCTGAACCTTTTCAACATAAATAGGTGACCTAGGTTCCCTTAGCAATTTGGACTTTTTTCCATTCACAGAAATGGTAGCAAAAGATAAATCCAATTGTACATGTCCTCCAATGGCAGCTGCACATTGTCTTGATAAGAGCATACCATAATGGGGTGGTGAATCAACCACCACAACATCTATCTTAAAAGCAACTTTAGGATAAGCAGCAATCTTCACCTCCAATCCATGCAAATTTCCTATTACAGGTAGTTCCCTATTGTCCATGGCATAGCATTCACCACCAGTGGTATCCACATCTAAACCCAATTGCTTCATAACAGTGTAAGTCATCACATTAGCAGTGGCCCCTGAATCCATCATACAATTTCTTAACAACATATTGTTTGTGAGCAATGTAATATAAAAAGGATCAATCTGATCTGGCTCTTGAAGGACTATATTTCCCAAACAAATTGGGATTTTATCCTTCTCTTCATGCTCAATTTTCAGTTCCTCTCTCAAAACAACATTGTTAGGTGAAATAGGTAAATCAGAGAATAATGATAATGCTGCATCCCTACGTTCCTTAATTTTAAACATTTCAATCAAAGGAACATAAAACTTCATCTGAGACAAAGCTTGCTTCATATTAAAAGTAGGGAGAGCTATATTATCATCAGGAAGCACTTTACCTATACTTTCTTTCAATGGCTTTGTTTGGCGGTCATGAGTGGGGGTGACTTTATTTCCTTTAGTCACGGTATCTCTTTTTTGTGTAACTTCTTCACTTACAACTTCTGTAATGACAGGTGAGTCAAGTTGTACCACATCTTGGTCAATTTTTCTATTCTTGAGCTGATATGAACTTCTTGCTTGTGTTACTGCAGCAATGGTGAAACATCTTATCTCTTCCTCATCAGGCATCCCAAATGGGAATTACCCTGCTTTAGTGCTGGTATTTTTTACTGCAAGTGGGATCTCTTCTCCTTCTTCATCCAAACTACCATTATCATCTTCAATGGTGAATTCACACATGTTTACTGTAGGTTTCTTCTCATCTTGATCTTCTTGTGTTCCAATGCTTTCATGTTGGTCCAATAATCCTAGAGCTACTACACATTGATATGGGGAATGGGGCATATTGCAGGCCATACACCAAGGAGTGTTTTCCACATTATGGGCACTGTTATTTTTCAATGGGTCAGGAATTTCTTTGTTTTTGGGATCACTATGTTCCTCTGACACAGGTTTCCCATCCTTCCACTGAGTCTTATAAGGGAAATCTTGTAGTCTATAAGGTCTCTCCTGCCTTTGAAACTGTG
>MU227699.1:2005399-2020940 GCA_018584345.1 Thuja plicata
GACTATGAAGTGGTCTACATGCATATTTGGAGACCACATTTTGTATATTGAAAGAAGATCAAATTGTATATAAAAGTGGCCATGGGTTGATTTGTATATACCGAGGGGCCACATTTTGTATAGTTTATTGTGTACCATTTAACTAAGAGGATATGAGTGAATTACAATTCATTACAATTATAACAATGGCTCATGTAGTGGATATCTCATGTTTCTCTAAAATATAATAATGGTTCATGTATATTATTTATGTATGTATATTCATTTTCATATTATGTATTTATATATGTATCTTTGTAATGCATTGTATTTATGTATGTATGTTCATTTTCATACTATATATTTTCCATGCTCTCTCTCTCTCTCTCTCTCTCTCTCTCTCTCTCTCTCTCTCTCTCCCAAATAAACTACCTTGAAAATATTTTGTCAAACCAAAGTAATAGGCATAATCTAAAATTAAAATTATGGTGGTATATGTTATGCTTTGTGGATGTTTGAATTGGTTTACTTCTATTGCTAACCAATTTGGCTTAGTACACCTTGGGAACACTTTGATCTGACTTGTGCTGGAACATTCTTGATGGTTTGCAAGAAAAAAAAGGTCTCCCCTAGTGTTTACCCAACCAAATGGATCTGATGGAGCTGATGGTATGGTCCCACGATGAATGGTTTAAAAGATGCACCATTGAGAAACTTTCAACTAAGAAACAATGCAACTTTTTGCACCAATCAAGATCAGGTCTCCAAATGGAATCCAAGTGGAATCTCCTAGAAATAATCCATGTTCTTGTAGGCCTCCCCAAGATGGTCCTTGTGCACTTCATGGATCTTTGATATCTCTCATGAGGTCTGAGATATAGCTCTCCAAAAATTTCTGCCCAATTTGGCTTAGTCCACCTTAGGAACACTTGGGTCTGACTTGCGCCAGAATTTTATTGATGCTTTTCATGTGAAAAAAGGTCTCCCCCAGTTTTTACCCAAAAAATTGGAGCTAATGGATATGACGGTTTGGTCCCACAATGAATGGTTTGAAAGATGCACCATTGAACAACTTTCAACTGAGCAACAATGCAACTTTTTGCACCAACTGAGATTGGGTTTCCAAATGGAATCCAAGAGGAATATCCTAGAATTGATCCTTGCACTTGTAGGCCTTCCCAAGATGGTCCATGTGCACTTCACGACTCTCTAATATCTCTCACGAGGTCCGATATATGGCTCTCCAAAAATTTATGGTCAATTTGGCTTAGTGCACCTTGGGAACACTTGGGTCCAACTTGCGCCAAAAAATTCTTGATGTTTTGCAAGAAAATAAAGGTCTCCCCTAGTGTTTACTCAGCCAACTAGAGATAATAGAGCTGACAGTTTGGTCCCACAACAAATGGTTTGAAAGATGCGCCATTGAGAAACTTTCAACTGAGCAATAATGCAACTTTTTGCACATATTGAGATCGGGTTGCCAAATAGAATCCAAGTGGAATATCCCAAAACTGGGCCATGTGCTTGTAGGCCTTCCCAAGATGGTTCTTGTGCACTTCACAGATCTTTGATATCTATCATGAGGTCCGAGGTATGGCTCTCCAAAAATTGATGCCCAATTTGGCTTAGTGCAGCTTTGGAACACTTGGGTCTGACTTGCGCCTGAATGTTCTTGATGCTTCACAAGTGAAAAAAGGTCTCCCCTAGTGTTTAACAATCCAAATTAAGCTAATGGAGCTGACCATTTGATCCCATGATGAATGGTTTGAAACAACAATAATTAAAAAGTTGCATAGCAACTTTTAAAAGTTGCTCGACAACATTTGTGCAACTTTTGACAATAAAGCAAAATGTTTCTATTAGGACCTCTAGATATATTGAAAGGACTTAGAAGACCCTTAAATCATATAGTAGGACCTTTATTACACCAAAAACATCAAATCTAATTTTCCTATCATAGGTCATGAGTCTAATCAACCTTAGGTTTATAAAGACACCTTAGATGGATTTGTTAGTAATAACTGAGAGGGGGGGTGAATCAGTGGCCTCAAAAATTTATCCTTCAAAATTAACCACAAATCCATAAATCTTAGATTATTAAGTCCCTACAAGATGCATGCCATGAAATACTAATAATTATTAACTGTCTGTCAGCTTTCTCTGTCAATCCTTATTCTTTCTTGATTAGCGATAAGCAGTATAACTATTTACCAAAACTTGATAAATAAGAACAGTATACCAATCAATCCAGAGTTAGCTATGTAAGATGAAAAATAGTAAATAAATGAATCATACACACATAACACATGAATTTTAATGTGGAAACCCTATTAAGGGAAAAACCACTGGGACCGTTACCCCAAATTTTCACTCTTCTAAAGTGAGCGCTGTTAGGAGCCAACCCTGTTAAAGTTTATAAACACACTATTAAGTGTGACCTTGTTAGAGAATTTTATACATAGAGGTTTTCACTTAGTATCAGGCATCTATTGTTACCATCCTTGAATCAACCTCCTTCTTATCCTGTCAATAGGTATCGGGCAAGTCTAATGCTACTTTCATGAATCAACCTTTTTGGCACTCCTTGAGATGTACCTCAATATATAGAAGACTGTTAAGTCCTGCTTGATTAAGAGACTTGATGCTTCAATGGTTAAACTAAAATACTATGACCTACTCATATTGCAACTTGAATTTTAGATTTTAAGATCTATTTAAGTACATAACCTCTCTGACCAATGTATCAATTCAATCCTTGTGCTCCACACTTTTTTCTTTGTGATGTTGTGCTCACTATTCATCAGTTGTCTGCAGAATTCCTTAGCTCTCCTTCATCTTGTTTGATCAGCACTGCATAAATTTTTTCTTCATCATTTTTTCTTCAACATCCTCTTTCTATTCACTCACCTTAATCCCCTTCGTAAATGAATTAAGCTTGTCTCTTATATAGACATAATATTCATTGTTTCTTGGTTCTTGATTCTTAATTATTGGCATGATAAACAATCCAACCAATTAAATTTAAAGCATAACTCTTGATTTGTCTCGTAGATATCTTCTTACCAACTATACAAATCAGATTTAAATCAATCACTTATATCTGGTCGAATAAAACAAAGTAGACAACTAGTTAAGTCTATATTTAGTTTTGCCAGCTAGATATTTTTCCATTTTCTAAACTCTTTGTTCTGTCAGTCACCACTGCAGCTAGTTGTCAGTGAAAACTAACTAATCCATAGATGAGACTCTAGTTAGCTTCATGATCTCCATCCATTGGGTATCATTATAATTTTACTCATTGGGCAACCTTTTGACTTTTCTCGTCGGGCTTTCTGTGGTTTTACTTCATTGGGCAACACTATGCTTTTGATCGTTAGGTATCACTGTGACTATTCTTCTTTGTTCTATCTATCGGTGTGCACTTCGTCTATGTTGTTTGTCACTTAGTGAATACTTGACTTTTATGTATTGCTAAAAGCATAAATTTGGTTCCTTTGGCTCTCTAAAGTCTTTGGCATTATGTACATAATCGTACAGATGATATCAAGTTGACATCAATAACAATACAGTCCATTAACTGATTTAACGACTTGCATTATCTTCAACTTAACATTATCAAACATTCAATCAGTTACATATCATCAATCTATCCCTTTGGCATTGATGGAAATATACTATATTATCACACTATACCATTTCTAATACAATATGAAATACAACAGTTGAGATTCATGAAACTACCAATCTTTTTTTTTTTCTGTTAACTGATAAATGTCTAACCATCGGTAAGCTTTTGTTTTAGCTTAGATTTGATTCTTGCAACTCTATGTCTTGTGATGTGTTATGCTCTCTTCTTGTGTCAATTTCTCTCCCTTGACTATTCTTTTCTTTTGATGTCTTTTTCTCTTGTCAGCAACTCTCCCTTTGTATAATCTTTCCATACAATTTCTTTCCCTAAGGATATAATCTCTCCCTATTAAAGTAATCTGATAATAGATAATCTCTCTCCCTTTTCTGAAGAATGTGATAATATGGATAATCTCTCTCCCTTTGACAACAATGCCAAAAAAATATCCCACAAATATCTGACATTAATGTCAAACAATCGTTTCTCTCCATCCATAATATATTCGTTGAATTTCCCTTATCCATCAATAATACAACAATATGCTCTGGTGCTCGACGATGATATATACCTATCTATATATAGATGTATCCTTGAAGTTAATCTCTTTGCTTGCCTCAACATTAATGATATTCAGATAATATGTAGGCTGATGCAGCCTTCTGGTCATTTTACTGACTGGTAGATAAGGGTTTGACCACTAGTCTCTTTCTCTAGTACTCAAATGCATCCTTGGACAATAGCTTGTTGAAGATATCAGCTAATTTTTCTTTGGATTGCACATACTCAAGTATCACCTCTTTTGCTTGAACTTGTTCTCTCAAATAATGATACTTGATGGCAATGTGTTTAGTCTTAGCATGCATGACTAGATTCTTGGAAATGTTTATTTCACTGGTGTTATCACAATAGATAATTACTGGTTCTAGGATCTTCATTTGCATACCTTCCAGTAACTGTTTGATCCATGTAATATTTGAGAAATTTGCAGCAACAGCGACATACTGTGCTTTTGCAGTAGACTGAGAGATGCATCCTTGCTTTTTGCTAGTCCATTTGACAAGTTTTTCACCTATAAAGAATGCTCCTCTAGTTGTGCTCTTCTAGTCATCAATATTTCCAGCCCAATCAGCATGGGTAAACACCTTAAGTTCAAATTTTCCTTCTCTTCTATACCATAAGCCAAATTCCTTGGTATTCTTTAGATATCTTAAAATTATTTTCATAGCAGTCATATGTGATTCCATGAGGTTAGCAGAAAATCTAGCAACAATTCCTACTGCATGTGCAATATTTGGTCTAGTGTGTAAAACATACATGAGTTTTCCAATCATTGATCTATACAAAGTCTGACTTACCTTTGATGTCTTGTCCTCCTTTGTCAACTTACATCCAGTAGCCATCGGTGTTTCAACTGGTTTGTAATCTTCCATCTTGAATATTTTCAGGACCTCTTTAATGTATTTGGATTGTGTAATGAAAATACCTTCACATTGTTGCAACATCTATAGACCAAGAAAGAAATTGATCTCCCCAAACATAGACATCCCAAACTCTTTGCTCATCTCATTAGAAAATGATTTGCATAGCATATCATTGCCTTCAAATATGATGTCATCAACAAATATTTCAGCAATCAAAGCGTTAACATCACTATCTTCCTTTAAATGAAGATTATTGTTTTCACTAGTCCTTACAAATCCAATACTTATAAGATAGGAATGAAGTTGTTCATACCAATCTCTAGGATATTGTTTCAATCCATACAAGGCTTTATGAAATCTACAAACCATGTTTCTCTTGTCTGGATCTACAAACCCTTCTGATTGCTCAATATATACCTCTTCTTCAAGTATTCGATTTAGGAATGCTGACTTGACATTCATCTGGTATACCTTGAATCCTTTGAATGCAGCATAAGTAAGTAGTATTCTTACACCTTCTAGCCTAGCAATGGGTGCAAATGTCTCTCCATAGTAAATACCTCCCTCTTATGCATACCCCTTGCATACTAGTCTTGCTTTGTTTCTTGTGACTTCTCCATTCTCATTTAGCTTGTTCTTGAATATCCATTTAGTACCGATGACATTCTTGTCATTTGGTCTTGGTACAAGTGACCATGTCTTATTTTTCTCAATCTTCTCAATCTCATCATTCATAGCACTTATCTATTCTTCATTATCAAGTGCAGTATTGACAGATTTTGGTTCAAACTCACAAATTAAACAACTTGTGTTTAGAGAGTTACTTCTTTTTCTTGTACCATCTTTCTTGTCTCCTATGATTTGGATCTCTGGATCGTTCCTTCTTACATATCTGGCAAAAACTGGTTCAGCTCTTTGTCTATCATCTTGATCATCATTTTATCCTTCATTCTATTCTTCGTCACTTTGTACATTATTTTGATTATTATCTTGACCATCGATATTTGTAGCCTAACCATCGATTACAACATTCTATTGCTCTGGAATTAAGAACTGTTGCTCAGGCAGAGTGTTAGGTTCTTCATAGTATACAAACTTATTGTAGTCCTCTGGTTCTTTTGTGCTTTCCATCTCATTCTTTTCTACTAATTCATCTATCTTCACATTTTCACTTTCAACAGTTTTTTTAGAAGCCTTGATTAGACATTTATAAGCTTTGATCTTGGCGGAATACCCTAGAAATATGCCTTCATCACTCTTGGCATCAAGCTTTCAATTTCTATCATCTTTTAAGATATAACATTGACTACCAAATATTTTGAAGTAACTTACATTCGGTATTTTATCATACCATAGCTCATAGGGTGTCTTCTTTGTGTCCTTCTGCAATTGTACTATGTTTAATGTGTAGATAGAAATACTAACAGCTTCCCTCTAGAAGACTTGGGAGATGCATTTCTCTATCATCAGTGTTCTAGCACAATCAACTATGGATATGTTCATTTTCTCAGTAATCTCATTTTGCTGTGGTGTTCTTGGTGCAGAAACCTATCCTTTTATACCATACTCATTGTAGAAGTTAGTGAATTCATCTAATATAAAATCTCCTCCTCTATCCAATCTCAAGAATTTCAAATCCTTACCACTCTATTTCTCTACCATAGCCTTATACCATTTAAACATCTTGAATTCTTTAGATTTATCTTTTAGAAACATAACTGTCATCATTCTAGAGTAATCATCAACAAAGAGAATAAAATATCTATCTCCATAATAACTCTTTGTCCTCATTGGTCCACATATATCAGTAGGGACTAATTCTAGAATATCATCATATGAATGGGTTTTACTTTTGAAACTAGACTTTGTCATCTTACCTTTTTGACAATTCTTACACATGATGTTGTCGGGCTTTGACATCGTCGATAAGCCTCTTACATTTCTCCTTCTGCTTATTTTCATCATGTTGTCAAAATTCACATGACACAATCTTTTGTGCCACAACCATATGTCTTCATTTCTAGTCATTAAGCAAGTGGTGTTAGTATCATTTAGATAGAATAAGTTAGCTTTTGTCTATTCACCGGTACCAATCAATCTTCCTAATTCATTGAAGATCTTTGCCTTCTTATTCTCAAATGCTACTCTATGACCTAATTCAGCTGAGAAACACTCAACAGATTATAATTCAATGATTTTACCCAATAATCATTTTCACATGTAATCAAGTTATTCAACATTACAGTTCCTTTACATTCAACTGGACAAGGTGTATCATTACCCATTCTTACTGTACCACCATTATAATACTCAAAAGTGTTAAACTTTTCTTTGTCACTGGTCATGTGGTGAGTGTAGCCACTATCTATAATCGAAATGTCATTCTTGCTAACCTTAGATATGAGTGCAGTATCTACATACCTTTCATCTTCATATGAATCATCTTTCACAACCACAAACACCATCTTGATGTCTTCATCAGGTTCGGTTTCAGTATCTTCATCTTTGCAAGAAGCTAGGTAGTTGGCTTTCTTGCCTTTGTCCTTGTAGTCTCGGGTATCTCTTCTTTCTGATTGTCGATAACTTCTGTAATCTTTGTTATCACCTTTGTCGAATTTCTTCTCAAAAGATCTATCATTAAGTCTGTCAGATTTTCTTCTGTTAGGACATCTTGTAGCAAAGTGTCCAATATCTTTACAATTAAAGCATACAAGTGGTAAATTTCCTTTGTATTTGCCTTTGCCTCTCTGCATTCTTCTATCCATAAGTTCTTCTATTTCATCTAGATCTTCTTCTTCACTTTCACTTTCACTATCTCTTCTGGATGTGTGTCTATGACTTGATTTTCTTATTCTCATAGAAGATTTAAATGCAGACTCTAAGTTCGATAAGACACTATTATCAAAGTTATTCATCTCAAATGAAATCAGTCTACCAATTAAACTATCAAGAGTGATTGTATTGCTTGCTACTGCTCTCATTTCTTGAATGGCAGAAACTCTAATAGCATATATAGGCATTAAGGTTCTTAAGATTTCACTTACCATTATGTCCTCTTCAAGTGTACCTCCAACTCCTCGTATAGAATTGACTACTTCTTTGACTTTTGTCTTGTATTATGTGATGTTTTCTCCTTCTTTCATTCTAAGATCATCAAAATTTCCTCTAAGGCTTTCTGCCTTGGCTCTCAGAACATTTGTATCACCTCCATGTACAAGCTTCAATTTTTCCCACATTTTCTTTGCAGTTTTGCAATCTTTGACATCTTCAAATTTAGCATCAGAGAGTGAGGAAGAAAACTCTATGACCATGCAGTTGTGCTCATGCTTCTCTATCAATTGATCTACTATTAATACTCCTGTGGGAAACACATATTCAGTAACTAGTAATTGAGTAACATCATTACCAATACCTGATAAGTGGAGTTTTATCCTGCTTTGCCATGAAGCAAAGTTTTCTTTTTTCAACTTGGGCACATCTCATTTGTTCATCTTGTGATCTTGACTTAGGTCTTGAAACCTTCCTTTCTAATAACACAAGATCTTATACCAATGTTTAGTAATAACTGAGAGAGGGTTAAATCAGTGGCCTAAAAAATTTATCCTTCAAACTCAACCACCAATCCATAAATCTTAGATTATTATGTCCCTACAAGATGCATGCCATGAAATACTAATAATGATTAGTTGTCTGTCAGTTTTCTCTGTAAATCCTTATTCTTTCTTGATTACTGATAAGAAGTATAACTATTTACTGAAACTCAGTAAATAAGCAGAGTATATCAATCAATCCAGAGTTAGCTATGTAAGATGCAAAATAGTAAAGAAATGAATCATACACACATAACAAATGAATTTTAACATGGAAACCCTGTTAAGGAAAAAACCACTAGGACCGATACCCCAAATTTTCACTCTTTTGAAGTGAGCCTTGTTAGGAGCCAACCCTATTAAAGGTTACAAACACACTTTTAAGTGCAACCTTGTAAGAGGATTTTATACATAGAGGTTTTCACTTAGTATCAAGCATCTATTGCTACCATCCTTGAATCAGCCTCCTTCTTAGACTATCAATATTTATCAGGCAAGTCCAATGCTACTTTCATGAATCAACCTTTTAGGAGCTCCTTGAGATGTACCTCAATATATAGAAGACTGTTAAGTCCTACTCGATTAAGAGACTTGATGTTTTAATGGTTAAACTAAAATACTATGACCTGTTCATATTGCAACTTGAATTGTAGATTTTCAGATCTATCTAAGTACATTACCTCTCTAACCAATGTATCAATTTAATCCTTGTGCTCCACACTTTCTTCTCTATGATTTTGTGCTCATTGTTCATTGGTTGTCTGCAAAATTTCTTAGCTCTCCTTCATCTTGTTTGATCAGCACTGTATGAAGTTGTTCTTCATCAGTTTCTCTTCAGTATCCTCTTTCTATTCACTCCCCTTAATCCCCTTTGTAAATGAATTAAGCTTGTCTCTTATATAGACATAATATTCATTGTTTCTTGGTTCTTGATTCTTGATTCTTGGCGTGATAAACAATCCAGCCAATTAGATTTAAAGCATAACTCCTAATTTGTCTCGTAGATATCTTCTTGCCAAATGTATAAATCATCTTTAAATAAATCACTTATCTCTGGTCGAATAAAACAAAGTAGACAACTAGTTAAGTCTATATTTAGATATACCAGCTAGATATTTTGTCATTTTCTGAACTCTCTATTTTGTCGGTCACCACTGCAGTTAGTTTTTGGTGACAACTGACTGATCCATCGGTGAGACTCTATTTAACTTCATGATCTCCATCTGTCGGGCATCATTGGAATTTTAATCATTGGGAAACCTTCTAAATTTGTTTGTCGGGCATTCTGTGTTTTTGCTTCATTAGGCAACACTATGCTTCTGATCTTCAAGTATCATTGTGACTGTTCTTCTTTGTTCTATCCGTCGGTGTGCACTCCGTTGGTGTTGTTTGTCACTTAGTGAATACTTGACTTTTATGTATTACTGAAAGCATAAATTTGGTTCCTTTGGTTCTCTAAATTCTTTGGCATTATGTACATGACCATATAGATGATATCAAGTTGACATCAATGTCAATACAATCCTTTAACTGATTTAATGACCTACATTATCTTCAACTTAACATTAGCAAACATTTAATTAGTTACATATCATCAGGGTTGCCTTTACATTGAGATCAATATAATCAAAATGAATGGTTGATCTCTAGGATCTATCCATGATTACAAATATATGAAGATGAACCCATGAAGACTCCTATCCATGACTGGTGTTGCTTGGTTGCCCTACCCCAAAGACCCTTATAACTTCCCAGGTGTACCCAAGTAACTTATATGTTTGAAGTTACTCAAGGGGTTCAAAATCATATAAAAAATCCCTACATCCATTGTCCAAGAACCAAAACCAAACTCTCATACTTTGTATTTTAGTCACAAAAAACTTACTATAACAAACATATATTCACTTAAGTCATGGAGTGCATACATATAGATCATGAAAGATACACCTAAATACAATGTAGGACATCAAGCATTAATTTACTTAAATCATAAAATTGTGTATGTCCTAGAGCAAACATGTATTACATACATTATGAAGCATAGACATGAATTCACTTAAGTGATTCACGTAGGTTGTACACATGAATTTGGGTTCTATCATATACATGAATTACACACACAAGTACATTAATTTATAGAAACACACATGCATATACGCAAGTCACATAAAATAAGAATACACTTAAGGCATAAACATCCAACCAACAAATTCAAGGATCAAATTTGAAGTTTTATATATAACAAAATGAACAATAATAGCGTATGTATCAATACATGGCGTACATGCCAAATCCATAATAGAGTTACAAAAAAGTGGCATCAACTATGTCGAGGTTGATATATACAATGTACAAATGTCACACACACACACACATACAAAATTTGGTCATTCAATGACCACAACTAGATCTATACAATGTCTTGATATATCTATGACTGTGGTGGATCATCAAAATTGAGCTTCTTCATAGCAGCACTTGGGTCACTAAGTCTCTGCACAAGAATAATTCAAATGCTAAGCCATATATCTTATCTCAAAATAATATCAAAATAAATAAATATTGGGTTGTAATTTGTTGACAGTTGAATTATTTATTACCTCATCTCTTTCTCCTATGCTTGGGCTGAATGATAAACGAAATGGGCTCCATGATGGGTGAGAGGGACTCCTAGCAAAATGGCAAGGTAGAGGAAGGACAGGAAGTGGTGAAGGGCCCTATAATAGGAAAAATAAATAATACAAAATACATGTTATAAACAAGAAATACTAAAAAATAAAAAATGCATGGACTAAAAAAAAAATTCATACCACAACATGAGTTGGAAATCCTGTACTGGAGGGAGCCAAAACCATTGATGAATTAGTTTGGACCTTTTCATGTATGGTAAAATAGAAAAGATGTTATAGTTGATAAATACTAGACAATGCAAAAATATATACACAAGATAATACAAATGCATACCAAAGCCTCAGCTAGATCTCTTATGCTTGGGCTGAATGATAAATGAAATAGGCTCCATTGTGGGTGAGAGGGACTCCTAGAAAAATTGCAAGGTAGAGGAAGGATGGGAAATGGTGAAGGGTCCTATAATAGAAAAAATAAATAATACAAAATACATGTTATAAACAAGAAATACTAAAAAATAAAAAATGCATGGACTAAAAAGAAAATGTATATCACAGCTGGATCTCCTATGCTAGGCAAGGGATCCCTATGAAGTGGAGAAGGTTTCACCTCATCTAAGGAAGCTATGACCAATTCTTGTATGAAAATTCATATCAAATGACGTACTATTAAAGGAACATTATTTCTAAAATATTTTTAACAAACAAGAATGCAATTGAAAGTAAATATGAAAACATGTTACCTCCTCCCTCTCCTGAACATCAGCAGTGTCTCGGGCATTCATTATTTGAGTAAAAACCAATTGATTCTACATGTATATAATAAAAAAGTCAAATGAATTCATCAATATAGACTATATTGAAATGTTCATAATACATTTCAACAAATATAATTAAATTGGACTTAATTACCTTTTTGTTTTAATGTCCCCGATGATTTCTTCCTTTTTCTTAATGACCTCAAGCTTGGTGGGGTGGGCTAATAAAAACAAAATTAACATAAGAGAAATAATATGATACCACATGGGTTCAATTAAAACTGTAAAGAAGAGGTGTGCAAAATATGATACCACATAACTCTATAAGCCAAAGTCAATAGCAGAAAGGGTAACATCATTAATCTTAGAAATATGAGCCCCCGACAAGCCCTATAAAACACCAAATAAATATATAAGAAATATTTTACAATGAAAATTATGATTCACTTGAATTCCACAAATGCTTATACTCCACAACTCTATTATAACAAGTTTATAAACAAATTTTATGAAACATTATTACAATATAAAAAAATTTCTCTTTTTTCACACACAAGACTATTCTTTAACAATTTTGTATTCATAGTTAGAGAAGGATGGTCCAGATTTTATTCATGGAGGTCAGAGGTTAGGACCACTTTCACAACAGGTAATAGGACTATTGTATCCTGGCAGTGAGTATGTTTTAGTGTGTTTAACCTTAGCATGGGGGGGTTTGGAGTGCTTTTAGGTTGAGAGTAGGTGGTATGGGCAGTGATGAAAATATTTGGGGTGCTTGTGAACCTAGGGTGTAGACAGGTTCTTGTCTATGGTGAAGATATAGACTAGTATATGGGGACTATCCTAGTATGACACTGAAATGGTAGAGAGTATATTTTACTGAACTAGCAAGTGAATGTGCTTTGAGAGAGATAAGGACCTTGTGATAACTTGAGGGGTTCTTAGGGTGTCTTAGAATTTATATGTTGGGAGTCTTCAGAAGGCCATGGAGGTGTATTTAAGGATTGAGGACTTTCACAATCAGTGAACAATCATAGATTCTATTCATGGTTTTGAACAAGAAATAAGAGTAAAAGGACGATGGTTGGATATTCTAGATGATGTTCAAGGTTGATTCAGAATCCAATAAGTGATTGGTTGGGGTATGAGTCTATGTATGAGTTAAAAATTGGTTGAATTGAGTCTAAGGATGGAGGCCAGGAGTTCAAATCAGTTTATGTCATGATGGTTGGACAAGGAAGTGAAATTGTCTAAAAGCCAGGGATCTCTATTGAAGCCTTTGCGTTCAACCTAATTCCTTGAGGGAGTACCATCCTTTTATGAATTCCTTGAGGTAAATTATATTAGAACAAATTATTTGACCATAAAATAGTAGCAAACAAACATACACTAATTCTTTAACCACACTAAGTTACCACCATACAAATTATTAAGATATGATATTTTCAAAACAACGTACTATTCTATTTTATGAATATTTATAAAACATTACCTCAAGTGTTTGAGCTACCCATGCACGTCTACTAGAATGAGCACTCCTTGGTGTGCTTGTACCACCAACTGCAACCTACAATGTATATTATTCATGTATCAATTTAGATTCTTCTATACATAAAATTTTTATTTACTTTTAACAGATTAGGTAACTAAATAAAATAATATGTCAAAACACAAATTTAAACAAACCTTTGTTGGCTTTGTACCATACACCATTGAAAACAGATAATTTGTAAGGGCCATATCCTTAGTAGTGGATGACATACATCTTCTCCTATAATGTACACATGAATGGGATGTCAAACCATCTGGTCTCACCTGACTATCTACCCCATCACATATACCATTACAACTGATGTAGGTATACTCAATGGGCTAGGCTGACCCTAGAACTATATCTCATGATAATGGAGCTGGCACAGGATGAGATGATCCTAATGGTGAATCTAATCATGATGGAGCTAGTGTAGGATGAGATGATCCTAATGGTGCATCTAATGAAGATGTAGGTGGCACAAGCACTGATCTATCCTCTCCAACTAACTGAGTGCCATGCTAGATAATGACATAGTCAATAATGTAGCTGCATGAAGAGTCTGTATATCCATAGACTCCTTCACTACTACTAGGACCACAACATGAATGAGGGGTTTTATCGTAGTATGCCTCTTCTCTTGTGTTTGGATAATACTATGTGCCCCAGGTCTATCCTGCACAGAGCCTCTCCCTCTACCCTGGAAATCACAAAAGTCAAAGTAATTCGGCTTCTCACCAAGGATAAACTCACAGTATAGATTCCTCAAAAATATAAAGGAACCTCATTATTATTATAAGGTTTTTGGTTGAATACCATGTTCTACCTATCCCAAAAATCTAATTTTATCCCCCTCTGAGCACACCAATGTAGAGGAAACCATTTTATATTATCTTCTAGGGAATTGCTAGTATTGATGACATGTAACTGATTGAATGTTTGAAAATGTTAAGTTGAAGATAATGCAAAACATTAAATTAGTTAATGTCTTGTATTTTCATTGATGTCAACTTGATATCATCTCTATGGTCATGTACATAATACCAAAGACTTCAGAGAATCAATAGAACAAAGGTTATGCTTTTAGCAATGCATAAATGTCTAATATTCACTAAGTGATAGATAACACCGACGGAGTGCACACCATCGGTAAAGGCAAAGAAGAAAAGTCACGGTGATACCCGATGAGAAAAAGATAGTGTGCCTGATGAAGCAAAACTATAGGATGCCCGACGAGCTGAAAATAGAGTTGTCTGACGAGTAAAAATCTAATGATGCCCGACGGACGGAGATCTCAAAGCTAACTAGAGTCATGTTGATAGAACAGTTAGTTGTCACTGACAACTAACTGAAGAATTGACCGATAGAACAGAGAGTTTAGAAAATGACAAAATATCTAGCTAGAAAGAGCTAAAGATAGACTTAACTAGCTGTTGTTGTGTGTGTAAATGGGTACCTGTTGAAAATGACACAAACACTCAATAGGTCATTGCATTAGCTTGAAAGGTTAGTCAAAACATGTAAAACCACTAATATCGTCCTATTGACTTCTAACTAGAAAGAGTGTAATCAGTTGCATATCTAGCCCTCAGAATATGCTCCAAATCAGTGACCAATACTGTCCTAGTATGAAGGATTTGATCTAAATTTAAGCTAAAAATGAGAAAAAGCATACAATCTAGCTTTAAAACATGAAATGAAAACAATAAACTAGCATGCTAAAATAGATAAAATGTGAGTCTAGAGTGAATCTAATAGGATAACAATGTAATTTGATCCTAAGGTGAAGGCTTATTTGCTCTCAAAATAGGCTTCTATTTATAGAAGAATGGGAGAGAGAGAGAGGGCGGACAAGGTTCATTTATGAACTTGGAGGCTCGTAAATGAATATGTAAGAGCCTTTAATGCCCAATGCATTAATAAGGCATGGGAGAGACATGGGCTTAAGGTCTTCATATTAATGAAGGCATTAATGAAGGCCTTAAAGAGGGAAGGGAGGATGTAAGA
>MU227699.1:2036992-2047198 GCA_018584345.1 Thuja plicata
CATCTAGAAGAGATAGTGAAAGTGAAAGTGAAGAAGAAGATCTAGATGAAATAGAAGCACTTATGGCTAGAAGAATGCAGAGAGGCAAAGGTAAATACAAAGGCAAGTTACCACTTGTATGTTTTAAATGTAAAGAGATTGGACACTTTGTTGCAAGATGTCCTAATGGAAGAAAATATGAGAGAAGTAACGATAGATATTTTGAGAAGAAATCCAACAGAGGTGATAACAAATATTACAGAGGTTAATGACAATAAGAAAAAAGAGATACCCAAGACTACAAGGACAAAGGCAAGAAGGCTAGCTACCTAGCTACTTGCAAAGATGAAGATACTGACACAGAACCTAATGAAGACATCGAGATGGTATTTTTAGCTGTGAAGGATGATTCAGATGAAGATGAAAGCTGAATAATTTAGGACAAAGAGTAGCATTTGAGAATAAGAAGGCAAAAATCTTCAATGAATAAGGAAAACTCATTGGTACCTGTGAATAGACTAAAGGTAACTTATTCTATCTGAATGATACTAAAACCACTTGCTTAATGACTAGAAATAAAGACATATGGTTGTGGCACAAAATATTGTGTCATGTGAATTTTGACAACGTGATGAAAATAAGAAAAAGGAGATATGTAAGAGGCTTACCGATGATGACAAAGCCAGACAACATTATGTGCAAGAATTGTCAGAAAGGTAAAATGACTAAGTCCAGTTTCAAAAGTAAAACCCATACAACTGATGACATTATAGAATTAGTCCATACTAATTTATATGGACCAATGAGGACAAAGAGTTATTATGGAGATATATATTTTATTCTCTTTGTTTATGATTACTCTAAATGATGACAATCATGTTTCTTAAAGATAGATTTGAAGCATTCAAGATGTTTAAAAAGTATAAGGCTATGGTAGAGAAACAAAGTGGTAAGGATCTGAAATGTTTGAGATCAGATAGAGGAGGAGAATTTATATCAGATAAATTCACTAATTTTTGTAATGAGCATGGTATAAAAAGATAGGTTTCTGCACCAAGAACACCACAACAAAATGGGATTGCTAAGAGAAGGAACAGATCAATAGTTGATTGTGCTAGAACACTGATGATAGAGAAAGGGATCACGCAAATCTTCTAGAGGGAAGCTATCATAACTACTGTCTACACACTTAACAGAGTATAATTGAAGAAGGACACAAAGAAGACATCTTATGAGCTATGGTATGGTAAAACACCCAATGTAAGTTACTTCAAAATATTTTGTAGTCAACTCTATGTCTTAAAGGATGATAGAAATGGAAAGCTTGATGCCAAGAGTGATGAAGGTATTTTTCTAAGGTATTCTACCAAGAGCAAAGCTTATAAATGTCTCATCAAGGCTTCTAAAAAAATTGTTGAAAGTGCAAATGTAAAGATAGATGAATTTGCAGAAAATAATGAGCTAGAAAGCACAAAAGAACCAAAGGACTACAACAAGTTTGTATACTATGAAGAACTCAAAACTCTACCCAAGAAACAATGCTTAACTCCAGAACAATAGAATGTTGCAACCAACGGTCAGACTACTGTTACCGACGGTCAGGATAATAATTAGAATAATGTGCAAGGTGATGAAGAACAGAGTGAAGATCAAAATAATGATCAAGCTGATACACAAAGATTTGTACCTGTACTGGAAAGATATGTAAGAAGGAACCATCTAGAGATCTAGATCATAGGAGATAAAAAGGCTGGTACAAGAACAAGAAGTAAGTCTTTAACATCAAATTGTTTAATTTGTCAGTTTGAGCCAAAATCTATCAATGTTACACTTGATAATGAAGAATGGATAAGTGCTATGAATGATGAGATTGAAT
Organism: Thuja plicata; assembly: GCA_018584345.1. NCBI lineage: Eukaryota > Viridiplantae > Streptophyta > Pinopsida > Cupressales > Cupressaceae > Thuja > Thuja plicata. Next base: position 2,038,848 of record MU227699.1, read on the forward strand.
AGATTGAGAAAAATAAGACATGGTCACTTGTGCCAAGACCAGATGACAAGAATATCATTGGTACAAAATAGATATTCAGGAATAAGTTGAACGATAATGGAAAAGTCATAAGGAACAAAGCAAGACTAGTATGCAAGGGGTATGCACAAGAAGAAGGTATAGACTATGGAGAGACCTTTGCACCCATTGCTAGGATAGAAGGAGTAAGAATAATACTTGCTTATGCTGCATTCAAGGGATTCAAAGTATATCAAATGGATGTCAAGTCAGCCTTCCGAAATGGAATACTTGAAGAAGAGGTATACATTGAGTAACTAGAAGGGTTTTTCGATCCAGACAAGAGAAACATGGTATGTAGACTTCACAAAGCCTTGTATGGATTGAAACAAGCTCCAAGAGCCTGGTATGAATGAATTCATTCCTATCTAATAAGTATTGGATTTGTAAGGACTAGTGAAAATAGCAATCTTTATTTGAAGGAAGATATTGATGCTAACACTTTGATTGCTAAAATATTTGTTGATGACATCATATTTGGAGGCAATGATATGATATGCAAATAATTTTCTAATGAGATGAGCAAAGATTTTGACATGTCTATGTTTGGAGAGATCAAGTTCTTTCTTGGTCTATAGATCATTCAACAAAGTGAAGGTATTTTCATTACACAGTCCAAATACATAAAAGAGGTCCTAAAAAATATTCAAGATGGAAGATTCCAAACTAGTTAGAACACTGATGGCTACTTGATATAAGTTAACAAAAGAGGACAAGACAACTGAGGTAAATCAGACTTTGTACAGATCAATGATTGGAAAACTCATGTATGTTGTACACAATAGACCAGATATTGCACCTGCAGTAGGAATTGTTGCTAGATTTTCTGCTAACCTTGGGGAATCACATATGACTGCTATGAAAATAATTCTAAGATATCTAAAGAATAGTGAGGAATTTGGCTTATGGTATAGAAGAGAAGGAAAATTTGAACTTAAGGTATTTACCGACGCTTATTGGGATGGAAATCTTGGTGACCGGAAGAGAACAAATGGAGGAGCATTCTTTATGGGTGACAGACTTGTCACATGGATTAGCAAAAAGTAAGGATGCATCTCACAGTCTACTACAGAAGCAGAGTATGTTTCTGTTGTTGCAAACTACTCAAATATTGCATGAATCAAATAGTTCCTGGAAGGTATGCATATGAAGATCTTAGAACCAGTGATCATCTATTATGATAACACCAGTGCAATAAACATTTCCAAGAATCCAGTCATGCATGCCAAGACTAAACACATTGTCATCAAGTATCATTATTTGAGAGAACAAGTTCAAGAAAAAGAGGTGATACTTTATTATGTGCAATCAAAAGAACAACTAGCTGATATCTTCACCAAGCCACTGCCCAAGGCTACATTTGAGTACTTGAGAAAGAGACTACGAGTCAAACCCTTGTCTACCAGTCAGTAATATGACTGAAGGCTGCATCAGCCTACATATTATCAAAATATCATTCATGTTGATGCAAGAAAAAAGATGAACTTCAAAGATGCATCTATATATAGACTGGTATATACCAGAACCGAGCACCAGGACATATTGTTGTATTGCTGATGGATAAGGAAAATTCAAGGAATATATTATGGATAGGAGAAAAATGGTTGCTTGACATGAATGTCGTATATTTGTAAAATATTTGTTTGGCATTGCTGTCAAAGGAGAGAGATTATCCATATTATCACATTCTTCTAAAAAAGAGAAAGATTATCCATTATCAGATTAATCCAACTGGGAGAGATTATATCTGAAGGGAGAGAAAGTTATATAAAAGATTACACAAAGGGAAAGTTGCTGAAAAGAGCAAAAGACATCAAAGAGAGAGAATAGTCAAAAGAGAGAAAATGAGACAAGAAGAGGACTCAACACATGAGAAGATAAAGAGCTGCAAGAATCAAATCTAAGCTTAAATAGAGCTTACCAGAGATCAGATATTTATCAATTATCAAACAAAAGATTGGTAGTTTGATGAATATCAACTATTGTATTTCATATTGTATTAGAAATAGTATAGTGTGATAATATAGTATGTTACCATCAATGCCAAAGGGAGAGATTGATGACATGTAACTAATTGAATGTTTGATAATGTTAAGTTGAAGATAATGCAAAGCATTAAATAAGTTAATGGTTTGTATTGTCATTGATGTCAACTTGATATCATCTGTACGGTCAAGTACATAATGCCAAAGACTTTAGAGAATCAATAGAACAAAGGTTATGCTTTTAGTAATGCATAAATGTCAAGTATTCACTAAGTGACAAATAACACCGACAGAGTGCACACCATCGGTAAAGCCAAAGAAGGAAGTCACAGTGATACCCGATGAGCAGAAGATACTGTTTCCTGATGAAGCAAAACCACAGGATACCCAACGAGGTGAAAATAGAGTTTCTCGACGAGTAAAAATCCAATGATGCCCAATGGAGAAAGATCCTAAAGCTAACTAGAGTCATGCCAACAAAACTGTCAGTTGTCACTGACAACTAACTGAAGAATTGACTGACGAAATAGAGAGTTTAGAAAATGAAAAAATATCTAGCTGGTAAGAGCTAAAGATAGACTTAACTGGTTGTTTTCTTTGTTTTAATTGACCAGAGTTAAGTAATTGATTTAAAGAAGATTTGTATAGTTGGCAAGAAGATAACTACAAGATAAATCAGGAGTTATGCTTTAAATCAAATTGGCTGGATTGTTTTTCACACCAAGAATCAAGAATCAAGAAATAGTGAATATCATGTCTATATAAGAGAGAGGCTTAATTCATTTTTGGAACACATTCACAGAAAGGGGATTAAGGGGAGTGAATGAAAAGAGAATGCTGAAGAGAAACTGATGAAGAAGAACTTCATACAATCCTGATCAATCAAGCTGAAGGAGAGCTAAAGAATTCTACAGACACCGACGAAGAGTGAAGCACAACATCACAGAGCAAAAATTGTGGAGCACAAAGAATTGAATTGATACATTGATCAGAGAGGTAATGTACTTAAATAGATCTAAAAATATGAAATTCAAAGTTGCATTAGAAATAGGTCATAGTATTTTAGTTTAACCATTGAAGCATCAAGTCTCTTAACAAAGAAGGACTTAATAGTCTTCTATATATTGAGGTACATCCCAAGGAGTGCCAAAAAGGTTGATTCATGAAAGTAGTATTGGACTTGCCCGATACCTATTGACAATCTAAGAAGGAGGCTGATTCAAGGATGGTAGCAATAGATTCCCAATACTAAGTGACAACCTCTATGTATAAAATCTTCTAATAAGGTCGCACTTAATGGTGTGTTTGTAACCTTTGATAGGGTTGGCTCCTAACAGGGCTCACTTCAAAAGAGTGAAAATTTGGGGTACCGGTCCCAGTGGTTTTTCCCTTAACAGGGTTTCCAAATTAAAAATTCATGTGTTATGTGTGTATGATTTATTTCTTTATTGTTTTGTATCTGACATAATTAACACTGGGTTGATTGGTATACTCTGCTTATTTACTGAGTTTTGGTAAATAGTTATACTACTTATCGGTAATCAAGGAGAATAAGGATAGACAAGGAAAACCGATAGACAGTTATTCATTATAAGTATTTCATGGCATGCATCTTGTAGGGACATAGTAATCTGAGGTTTATTTGATTGGTGGTTAAGTTTAAGGATAAAAATTTGAGGCCACTGATTCACCCCCCCCTCTCAGTTATTACTAACAAGTATTAACATCGATACAAAGGGAACATATGCCACATTTTTGTATGCCTTTTATTTTCACATCCTCATATGATAAACTATCAGCATAATATGTACAACACCTATCCCTCCATGAAACCCATTTTCACCTCTTGAGATACCTCATTTGTACTATTGGAAATTTTTTCTAATGTAGTCGTGAGGGTAGAGTGATGTTGAAAATCAGAAGCCTTCAATCTATTCACTAATATATTAATTTTTGCACTATTTTGGTTAAGGCATTGCCCGAGGTCCTCTTGTGTTGCATTTACATGATCTAATGGTTAATGTGCACAGTGTACGGGTAGCGGTGGTTATGGATGAGGAAAATTTTGAGTAGGGTTTATGGGTGGTGATGGTGGTGGACGAGGATAATTTTGAGGAGGGTTTACGGGGGGTGGTCTTTCATTTCTTTTTCCTCTTCTTGGGTTGTTTGATGAATTTGATATGAAATTAATAAAAGAAAATTAAAAATCAATAACATAACCTAATTTGATTTAAAATGCAAATAAAAAAACAACAAAACAACAAAAAAAATTAACTTACCTTTGTTACAGGGAGCCATTGCTTGAAAATGTGGAAATTATTGAAGAAACATTATTTTATTCAACTCACAATTAGGTTTTGATGTGTTTTTGCCCTCCTCCACTCTACTACTCTATAGTTTTGGCATTAGAAATGGCCTAAGCCGTGGGCTTTAGAAAATATAATATGTTTCTAATAACTCGATTGGGTTATTAGAAACATTAATAACCCGATTGGGTTATTAGAAAGATAGACCTTTTTAATAATATTGTCTAGGCTTGGTTACCAAGCCTAGTGCAATTTCAAAATTTCAATAAACTGATTGGTTTATGTGAAATTTGAATTTTTTAAAACATGTGTCCACTTTTTCGATCACAACTTGGTGCACACACCCCATTACTAGATTTAACCATTTGTTCTAGAAAATCATCACAAATTTCTCTTTCCTGATAGTCTACTTTAACCTTAAACTCCTTACGTGGTGCCATCTTGGAACTAGGGTATCATAACAGAATAAAATAATGCAGACAAACCCTACTTCCTTCAAACCAAAATTTAAGCCAACACTTCAAAATCATAGAATACAGAAGTAACCAGACAAAAAAACTTACCCGCTTCACAAGATGCTAGCAAACTGACCAAGTACACTATAATTCAGCTCCACTTTGCTTCTCTAAAAATTGTAACATTTCAATCACAAAATGGAATGCTTTATAGTATAACCTCACCATCAATTTTCATTAATCATTGATAGGGTATCCACACGCTTTATAATTGCTTCTTCACTTTCAAAAACCTGCAGCTCAAATGGTAAAACCAAGCTTCTTGCACGAGAATACTGAATTTAAAACACAACTGTCAATTTGGATCCATCTCAGCACATCATGTGGTCCACAAAAGTCAAAAAATTGGCAACCTCCACATCACAATAGCAGTGGAAAAATAAAAAAATCAACGAAAGACATTTCAAGTCCACGTAGCACCTTTGGTCCCACTTTACTCCTCATCAAACTGGATAGGTGTCACTTGGGCATGATTTCATGATGAGTATCCTTGGCGCAACTTTGGTTAGCAACACATGCCTATGATCAGATTAAATTTAATTTGATCCACCTTTACCTCCTCAAAAAACCCAGATCCACGATCTTAAGATGATACATGTCATTTAGGAGTGATCTCATAATGACTTAAAAAGGTGCAAATTTTCTTAGCGGCATCACGCCAACTTTTGTATCAACTTAAATCTGCCCGTTGCTTTATCTTTTTACCCTACCATGGAGAGATCTTAGGATGGACACATATCAAATAAGCATGATCCCTTCATTAATAAATAATGGGTATCTTATGTTGTAGGCATCACACCTGTCATTGGATCAAGAAAGTTTTGACTTACATTTATGCTCCTTTCAAGCCCGGTCAGGTCTCACCACTTGCCATGCATCATATAGGTGGGATGTATTGAATAGTAACCTACTTGAATATTTGGTTCATGAGATTGCACCCACCATTAGATTAAAAGAGATCTGATCAAACCTTATCCTCACCGCTAGCTTTGAAGACACCGACCCCACAATCTTAGATGGACACTTATCATCATTCTACGATGCCCCTATGAGTATCTTTGGTACAGATATTAATCAAGGCATTATGCCTGCCATTAGATCAAAAGGAAGATGCTCAACACCTTGTTATAAATAAAACACAGTGGGGACTTAGGAAAATTAAAATGCAAGCCCCACTAGGAATTATGACTTAGAATAAAATGGCCCCACTTACGAAGACTTAAGACACACGGTTAAAATAAGTTAAGTGGCCCCAAAAAGTAACGTAAGAAAATAAAGGGCACGAGAGACGTAGGGTTTTTTAACCAAAAGGTAACCAAGGGTCTTATTAAATGAAAATTAGGGAAGGGAATAAGGCTTAGACATAGCATAAAAATAGGAAGGACTTTGAACAATGGTAACCAAAGCTAGAAACCAAACAGGAACTCAGGGGAAGGTATGAAGATATAATACAAAGAGACTTAACACTAGAAACATTTTTTGTCCTAATAGGCCTGTTAAGAATTCCCCAATGCACAAACAATTACATAGACCCTTTCTAATATATGCATGGTACCTTACACAAGTATTTAACAAATCCAAATCATTAATTACACTTGAAGATCCATAATTCATGATCGCCAATCATTAAGCACGTTACATCTTTGTGGTCAGCCCCAAATAGGTCTTCACTAGTCCAAACACCTTATCTGATGTCATCAAGAATCCACCAGCCCAAGAATCACAACTAATGTTATCCCATGTATCTTCTATCATGCCTTAAGCTCGCATACTATGAACCATGCTCACATCCAAGTTATCCCAAAAAATTAGAGACCGTCTCTGTCATAATCCTCTATCACTGCACTATAACTAGTCTTTACCAAAACAATTATAACTCATGCAAACAAAAATATCAAATCTAGGGACCTTATATATAAGGTGTACATACTTCCCTCTACACAACTCTATTCTCACATATACTGTGGTGGAGCCCAAATTTGCAGATCAAATTTGCACATGAAAATAGTTTAGGGAAGTGTTCCTTATATTTATTATTGTGATTTATTCTTTTATTTCTTCCTTTCATTTTATGGTTTATACTGAAAAAAATCCTAACTTCTGCACTCATCTAATTAATCCATGCATTTATCTTGTTAAATTTTCTATGTTTAAAATCTTACATTTCGCGGCCTGCATTTTTTTGAATCCATAAACTATCCATTAAATGTATTTTCGTGGCCTATTTAAACAAGTTTTACCTCTTCACAGGTCCTCTTAAATAACTTGCCCTTTTTCTGAAGATCGACGATTGGCATTATCCCTCGAGCAACAAGATGAAGATCTTTAAGTTTCAAGGAAATGTGTTTGGTGTTCTATGATCTTGGTTGACAAAAGTCAAAAAAGGATTATACATCGAGAAACTCCAAATCCATCTGATGGTCGGCATGTTTCCTTGAACAAAAGATGCACATTATCTACCTATTAAGGCATCATGCTTGATCGCCATGTGTTCTGGTCCCACTAAAATCTGAATGGTGAAGAATGCATCTATAGTTAAAAATCAGATTAGATCAACAGTTGGCACTGACTCATTACAAAAAGATACAATATCTTTATTCCTTGTGAGAGAATGACATGACGACATGTGTCTTGTACCCACTAAATTCTAAAGCAACAAAACAATGAAAATCTATGGTTGAAATATGATTTCATCTACGGTTAGTGTTCACTTGCCATGAAAATATGCAAGCTCTTTATCCGTTGCAAGTACGAGACAGAGTGACACATGTCCTGGACTCACTAAAATATGAGCAATGAGAAAAGAATATTTATGGTTGATTCAAATGATGATCTACGATCAGCGTTAACTCACCATGAAAAGATTCAATATTGTTATCCATTGTGAGAGCGTGATTGGGTGACGCGTGTCCCAGACCCACTAGATTCTCGGCAATGAAGAAAAGGGAATACTATTAAACTCTGGTAAAGTTGATGGAAAAGAATGGTTGGCTTAATGAATCAAAGGTGGAGATGCATATTTTTAATCTTTAAGGCATCACACCTAGCCAACACATGTCCCGGACCCACAAAATCTAAATTAACATGATCGTTTGTTAAATCATGGAAAGAATCAACGGCTGGCGTACTGCCTCAGAGTGGAGATGCACGATTTTTATTCATCAAGGCATTACGCGATGATGCCATGTGTCTTCGAAGGATGCAGGAGCATAAAGTATGAATGACTATGTTGATAGGGAGTTATATTTAAATGCTTATTTCTTTTAATTATATTTTATATATTTTAGGTTTTGATACATCGTCGACATGCAAGTTTTTTGAAGGTGGCTAAACATGGACTTATATGCTGACAGAACAATGCGACCTGTTGGTGCCCAAAAACACTGAATTGAATTTCCTTTGGACTTGCCAATCCAATGATGGGAAATCCAATTATTTTTGGCCAACTAACGGGAATGATCAATTATGATCCTCTTCCCCTACGCTTC
>MU227699.1:2052711-2064089 GCA_018584345.1 Thuja plicata
AATTAGAAGAATTTTATTTAATTAAATGGGAGGAATTTAATTTAATTAAATAAGATGAATTTTATTTAATTAAAAGGGAGAAATTTAATTTCATTAAATAAGATGAATTTTATTTAATTAAAAGGGAGATTAAATATTTTAATTAAATAAAAATGATCAAACCTTAGGAAAAATTGAAATAATTAAATTAATTACAATTTGATCAAGGAAATTGATTTGAATTGAAAATGTTCCAAACCATTGATTCAGAAAATTTGATAAATTGATAAATGGGGGCCTATAGTCTAGGCGACCATTTTAGGGTGCATACATTTGTCCCTCTTTGACTAATGTGTGATCATTCTAGGAACACATGTTGTCAAAGAATGCAGTTGAAGTGTGAGATTGACTTGGGATCACAAAACAACACAGACATCAACACCATTGTAAATAAGTAATTGACATCAGAACAAAGATAAGCTGTTTGCAAAAAAGACAAGGTCAACACCGTTGAAAATAAGTAATTGAAATGTCTGAGATAAGAATCTCAAGCAAGGTTTTCCCAAGCAGAGCGAATGATAGGATTGATAAATCTGAATCAAGGATTGAAGTTTGATAGGTACTACCCCCTCGTGATCGAAATTGAAATGAGATAGAGGAGAAATAACAAATTGATAAATTTGATCAAATTAAACTAAAGATAAGGTTCTTGATGTAAGATTAAAGATATAAGGATCACAAAACCAAGGTAGATCATCAAGCACAAAATATTATGCCCCAAGGTTGAATTAGAAGAAGAAGTAGAAGAAGAAGAAGAAGAAGAAGAAGAAGAAGAAGTGGGGTGAAAGTGAATGGAATATAGAAGTTTGGAAGGGGTGGAAAGAAATGGAGAGAAGAAAGAGAATTTGCCTTAGGAAAGAGAATGCCCCAAATCAATCAACTATTTAAGATAGAAAATTTTGATTAAGATCATGGAAGAAGATAAGGAAATGAAGATCAGAACATGATCATAGTTGATTAAAAGTCTACAAGAAAGTTAAAGGAAAACCCTCTCAAACTCATAATGCAGCCTAAAAATGCAAATTAACATGAAGTCTAACAATGCAAGCTACATGAAAATGCAAAGGTGTACTTGTAATAGAGAAACTATAACATAGGACTTTGTGTTCATCATTCATTAGAGAATGTTAAGGAACTTATTTTCATCATTGGGCCATTATTAACGGACATCGGAAAATCACACAATCATCACTAGTCACAAGCACAACTATGAAGATCTGAATGTGATTTATATCGGATTGGAATGTGGAAAGATTCTAACATAGGCATCGAAGACATAAAGGTCAAGATGACTATGATGTTAGCTTACCCAATTTAATATAGCAAAACCATGCTCGCATCAAGGCATAGAGGCCAGGATGACCAGCAGAATGGTTGTGTAAAAATAGTGAAGCATAAAGCAGGAAGAAAATAAAAACATGCCCCATGCCCCAAGTCCTCTAGCTATGCATCCCAGAAAGACTTATTAGACAAGGACACTAACTGAAAATCAATAACAGTCAGCACACAAAGAAAAGATCATGACATAGCTCAAGCATTAAGTGTTGCGTTTAAAAATTTAAGTGTGTTAATTGATACTAAGTTCCAAGGATAAGGCTCAAATTCTTGCAAGTGGGTAAGATCACATGACAAAACTAGGTAAGACCAAACTGATAAGTATTGAAAAACACTCAATTTCAAGGGTTGTATTGAAAAATACAGTTGAGGTGGTGTTGAAAAACACCGTTTGTGAGATGTCCTAAAGACTAACGCATCCAAGAGACCAAAGCTAACACAGTTATGCCCCCTAGACAAAGACAAAGACCAATTCCAAACTAAAGCAACAAGGACAAGGCATGATGGAGAAAGGCTAAGTGTCGCGGACACGCACTAAGAAATAGGGGTGCAAAGGCCTCAAGTAGCACCCATTTCTAGGTTTTCACCACTTGGATTTTATTACAATTTTTTCATTTTTTTCATTTTTTTCTTCTTTTTTTTTAGGACATTTTATAATTTTTTTGAATTTTTTCTACCAAGGCGCCTGTTTCCAGGTTTTCACCAAGGCACCTTTTCTTTTTTCTTTTGAATTTTTTTTATTTTTTTTTAATTTTTGAAATATATAATTTTTTTTTAGATACATCAAAGCACCTATTGCTAGGTTTTCACTAAGATGATCATTTTTTTAGGACATTTTCTAATTTTTAGAATTTTTGGCAATATATCATTTTTTTGGATTTTTTCAGGATCAATAATTATGTACAAAAGGATGCCCCCAGACAGAATGGGCATCATGGATAGAACTTCTTTAGGTGCAAGACATTAATAGGATCAGGGAGCTATTTTCCCTCCTCTATAGATAGTAAATAAGAACCTATCCCAAAAGTTTTTGTAATGATGTAAGGTCCAAGACAATTAGGTTCAAATTTGCCCTTTTAATCTCTATGTTGTTCATTCTTAGGATTTTCACATAGGACAAGATCTCCCACTTGGAATTCTCTAGGGAGAACCTTTTTGTTGAAGGCTTTGGACATGCACTTTTGATAAACCCTCATATGGTCAAATGATGCTTGACATTTCTCATCTAGAAGTTCTAACTCTTGAAGTCTCATGGCATGGTAGTCTTCATCTGTAACTAGACCATGGAGAGAAACCCGAAGTGAAGGAATCTCAACCTCCAAAGGTAACACTGCTTCAGTGCCATATGCAAGGGCAAAAGGAGTAGCCCTAGTAGGAGTACAAATACTCATTCTATAGGCCCACAAAGCTGGATTTATCTATAAATTCCAATCCCTACCATTCTTACAGACTATTCTATGCAAGATTTTAAGAATGGTCTTGTTTGATGCCTCTGCTTGACCATTTCCTCGTGTGAAGTAAATGGAGGACCAATGTTGTTTAATCTTGAATTTCTTGCAGAGTTGTTTAAGGTCCTTATTTTTGAATAGGCCTCCGTTGTAAGTGATAATCTTAGAAGGCACTCCATATTGATAGATGATATGGTTTAGAATGAATAAAGATATTTTCTTGCCTGAGGCAACAAAAAGTGGGATAGCTTCTACCCATTTAGTGAATTAATCAGTAGTAGTGATAATAAAATTGTGTCCACCTAATGAGTTGGGGTGAATCTTCCCAACAAGATCAAAGGCCCAGTGCTGAAATGGCCAATGAGATATAGAAGGAATGATCTCCCTGCCTGGAGCATGTATTAGGTTACCATGTTTTTGACACCTTTCACATGACTTTGCAAAAGCTACTGCATCAATCTGCATCGTAGGCCAATAGTACCCCGCCCTAAGAAACCTTTAGGCCATGGAAAGACCATTGGAATGTCCCCCATAGATGCCCTTGTGAATTTAAACTAATGCTTGGTTAGATTCTTCCTTTTCTAAGCATCTAAGAAGTGCTCCATCTAGACCCCTCCTATACAAATCACCAACAATGAGGGAATGGCAATAGGCATTTCAGGTAAGGTTTCTATGTTCAGATTAGTTAAATGTTTAAGGTATAATGCCATCACAAAGATATGAGTAAATGGCACCATAACAAGATGACTCATGACCAACAAGGGTACAAATGACATGGCTTTCTTGGGAGTCAAAGATAGGGTGATGCAACTCTTCAACCAAGAATTAAAATATGGATTCATGTTTCTCTAACTAAAGGAGTGAAGCAAGTGTAGCCATAGCATCATCTGCTTTGTTTTTTGCTCTAGGTATTTGCTGAAATGTGACAAATGTGAAGTAGTGTTTCAAGGAATGAACCATTTTCTTGTAAGGTACTATTTTCTCATGTTTTGTTTGATATTCATCATTAACTTGGTTGATTATCAGCTGTGAATCTCCATAGATGTGTAACTCTGTGATTCTCCATTCTATGGCTATCTTAATTCCATTTGTTAAAGCTTCATACTCAACAATGTTGTTTGTACATGGGAACAATAATTTGTAAGACTTAGGAATTGTGTACCCATAAGGAGAAACAAACAACACACCAGCTCCTGAACTATTTTTCATAAAAGATCCATCAAAGAACATCTTCCATGTTCTTTCAATCATATACATGAGGTGCTCATCTGGGAATTCAACTTGAATAGGTGCATTATCTTGTAATGGGAAATCAGCCAATTGATCTGCTATGGCTTGTCCTTTGATTTCTTTATGTTCAATGTACTCTATGTCAAACTCTGAAAGTATCATCATCCATTTAGCAAGTCTACCTATGAGGGCAGCCTTACTTAGCAAGTATTTGAGTGGATCTATTTTTTCTATGAGGTGTATAGTGTGTGCAAGCATGTAATGTTGCAAATTTTGGGAAGCAAACACAACAGCAAGGCAAGCTTTCTCAATTCTAGTGTAGTTAACCTCATATGAAACAAGAGTACAGCTAATGTAGTATATTTCTCTTTCTTTCCCATTTTCGTCAAGTTGAGCTAGTAATTCACCCAAGGAAGATTTTTTCATTAAAATGTATAGAATAAGTGGTTTCCCTGGGATAGGAGGAATTAAAATAGGAGGATTTTACAAGTACTTCTTGATTTGATTTCTGCTCTTTTGACAATCCTCATTCCAAACACATTTGACTCCTTTATGTAAGTTCTTATTGAAAGGTTGAGCTCTATCTGCCAATTGTGAAATGAATCTCCTTATAGATTGAAGATGTCCTTGAAGACTCCTCATTTGAATAATGTTTTTATGAGGTGGCATATCTATGATTGCTTGAAATTTTTTAGGGTCCACCTCTATTCCTTTTGCTAAAATGATGAATCCAAGTAGTTTTCCAGAGGTGACTCCAAATGCACACTTTTTAGGATTTAACCTTAGTTGAAATTATTCCATGTGATCTAGAATTACTTCTAAATCATCTAAGTGTATATCTCTTTGTTTAGACTTGGCCAAGGTGTCATCCACATAATCTTCCATGTTTTTATGCATTATGTCATGAAAAATAGTTATCATAGCTCATTGATAGGTAGCTCCTGCATTTTTTAATCCAAAGGACATAACGTTTCAACAATAGGTACCCCATGCACAAGTGAATGTAGTATTTTATTGATCTTCAAGAGCTAACTTAATCTGATTGTATCCAAAAAAACCATCCATCAAAGAATAAATCTCATAACCCACAGTCATATCCACTATCATGTCTATATTGGGAAGTGGAAAGTCATCCTTTGGGCATGCTCTATTGACATCTCTAAAATATGTGCAAACTCGAATGGATTTATCATGTTTGGAAACTGGTACAATGTTTGATATCCATTTAGCATAGGCAATAGCTCTTATAAATTTTGCACCAAGGAGTTTTTCTAATTCTTCTTTGACTAGAAGATATATGTGAAGATGCATCTTTCTCAATTTCTGTTTAACTGGTTTGACATTTGGAGCTATAGATAAGTGATGCATGATAAGATTTATGTCCAATCCTGGCATATCTAAATAAGTCCATGAAAAATTGATCTTCTTTTTCTATAAGAACTTAGTGTAAGCTTCTTTTTCTTGAGGTAACAAGGACTCATCCAAGTGTACTATTTGTGGAGCCTCATCTGTACCCAAATTGACTGCTTGTGTTGGTTCAATAAGCATTGAAGGTTGATCTTGAAAATAGCTGGGGAGATAATCAAGTACCTCATCCTTGGGCACCTCAGAGAGGTTCTCACCCTTAGATACATCATTTCTTTTTACATTTTTTCATTCTGACACCGCCACACAGTGGGTTTCGCCATCAAAACACCTATTATTTTGATTTTCTTTTATTTTTATCTTGTGACTAAGGTACTTGATGTCTAGCTCTGTCATACTAGTAGCCAATTCACTGGTGGAAGAGACTACAGGTTCAATGGCATTTTGATAACAAGCTATCTCATAATAATTTTGAAATGTTAAAATCTCAGGTTCTTGATAGTGTTGGGACCAATCAATGAGGTTGGGATAAACAAGAGGCAATTCAATGACTGGTTCAAGGTTATAAATGTGAATGATATTATCACTGGTGACTAAAGAATCAGAGTCTGTCAAGTATCCCCCTAAGCTACCTAAATCAGGATTCATCCTAACAAGTGAAGAATTGTCCACTAAGGCAACATGTGGGTTCAAAACCTCTAATCCTACACTTGACTCATTGGCTGCCTCAAGTTGAGAACTAAAAGTGTGAATAACATCAATATCTCTATCAACTATGGAGGCTCTGAAAAAGAGTCACATTCATACTCATTAGAACTTGTATCTGAACTACAACTAGGATGCTTACACCATGAAGGTTTGGGACATCGTGATGTAGAAGGTCTAGTTTAATCAAAAGTAGAACTTTCTCTTTCCATTAAATGAACAAGATTCTTTTGTTGATGTTCTCTCAAAGGATCCTCTATTTCTGATTCATCTTGTTCTAAACTTGCAACTGATGCATGGGTGACTAAAATATCTGAATCTCCCCAAAGGAGAGTAGTGGAAGGGACCCAATCTTCACACATATCTTGCTGATTTGTCAAATTAGGTACATACTTTGGTTCATCATCACTATCCAATTTTTCAAAGAGGGGATTAGTGTGCTTGTTGTAATTCTCAAATCCTAGGCCAAGTGGCTTCTTGGACTTGCGTCCAAATTGAGCATGATCAAGAGGTTCAGACCTAGCATCCAAATTGTGATTAAGAGGGCCATATCCAGGATATCCCATCTTTTTGACAAAGGTATACCCTCTTCCATAAGCCTTAGGAGAGGGAGAGAAGTTCTCATTGTGCATATATTTTTCTTCTCTATAGATCTAGTCTCTAAAAAATGTTTCCTCTTTCTCATCTTGGATAGGCACTAATGATTCTACAAATTTTCCAAATAAAGTCATAGCTGAAGAGGAAGGCTTCTTTTCTTTTGAAGGTTTTCCATAAGACCGAGGTGAAATTGGTAATGTTGTGAGGGATTTGAGTTGATACCCCCCCATGTCAAGGTCTACTGACTTATGCTTGTCTTTGCATTCAGCTAAGGTAGCATCAAAATATTCTACTTCTCTATTGAGGGGAACATGAGCCCTTGCTAAAATTGAATTAACAGATAAAGTGTTATCCCCAGGTATACAAATATCTATTCCAATGTAGGGGAACTTAACACATTGATGATAGGTAGATGGCACTGCTTGCATATCATTAATCCATGGTCTACCAAGTAAGATATTATATTCAAGGGGTCCAACATCAACTATTTGAAATAAAATATCCTTTTGAACAAGACCAATCCTAAAAGAAAGGACGGCCAACCCCTTGGAACTTTTTTTTTCCCTATCATAGGCTTTGATAGTAATCCTTTTTCTGGTATCTATAACCTCTTCAGAATAACCCAATTATTTCAAAATACTAAAGGAACAAATATTAAGCCCAGCACCCCCATCTATCAACACGCACCTGACATAGGTGTAATGGATCATGACCTCAATGTGAAGGGAAAGATTGTACAGATTGATCAAAGCTTTATCATCATCTTCTAAAAATGTAAGGTAATGAGGGGTAGCAATGTGATTAACCATATTCTGGAATTGATCAATATCTAAGTTGTTGGGGACATTTTCCGTGCGCAAAGCATCCTCAAGGATTTGTTTATGTCTTGGGGACAACTCTAAGAGCTCAAAGATCAAAATCTGAGCGGGGGTTCTTTGTAACTAATCAACAAGATTGTATTTTGATTTGGAATTGATAGCTGGTTTCAAGGTGACAAGCTTGGATGCCATTTGCTTAGGTTTACTGGATTGACTTGAATTGGGTCCTCTAATGATAATAGGTCCTTGACTTTGAGTAATAGCATTAAGATTTTGAGATGACCTTCTAGATTTGGGACCCCTTAGCACCACACCAGATTCTTTATCAAAAATGGGAGGAGAGTCTTCATCTAGATCATAACCATAAGGATCTCTACCACTCATCATATTAACATTTTCTTCCATAAATTCAAGCATGTTGACAGTATTCTCCACATCTGTGTAAGTATAATTGATCTCATCTTTCCCATTCTTAACTTTAGAGGTTTCCCCCTTTTCATATTTGGGAAAAGGTTCCTTGAATTCCTTATGATTGGTATTGGTGTTCAATCCATCTATTGTAAGTTGTCCATTCTCAATGAGATCTTGGATGATATGCTTGAGTTTCCAGTAGTGTTCAAGGTCATGTCCAATACCATTATGAAATATGCAATAGGATTTCTCCTTCCACCAATGTGGTTTAACTTTAGGTATATGAATATGTGTAGCATCTTGAGGATGTTCCAGATTGTTATCAATAAGTTTCTTTAAAATTTTCTCATATGAATCACCAAGTTTTGCAAATTGATTCCTTTTACTCTTAGGCTTACCTTGGTAGCTTGGATTACTTTCTTGTTGAGTGGATGTATTGAGCTTCGTAGCTTGAACAATACTAGATAAGTGGAGTACAAGTTGATCTTTAGGCTGGGAGGAATCCACAACTCCATCATTAACCACTTGTTTGTTCCTATTCCAATATTGGTTCTTCCCTTTATCCTTGTTAGAGTTATTGTTGTTGTTATTTCCATGTTTAGTCAAAATTCCTTGTTCTCTTAAAACATCCTTGATTCTGCATGCAATTTCAACCATGATGTCAAATGAATCAAAAACCATTTTCTTAACTTCATACCACATTTCGGGGATCAAATTACTAACAAGAATGTCAATATTTTCATTGTCAGGAATAGTTCTATAATAGCAAGAGAATTTTCATCTCCACCTTTGCAAGAAAGTAACAAAGGATTTGTCTTTAAGCTACATAAGTCCAATAAAGTGATAGATCTTGAAACATTGTATGCAAAGTGTTGAAAAAACCTATGAACAAGCTCTTTGAAGGTCTTAACAGGGGGGGTTATCTTAGTAAACCATTCCATTGCTTGTCCCTTAAGACTTCATGGGAATAACCTCATGAGATAAGAATCATCTTGATGGAACTCAAAACTTGTGGTATAAAACTGGCACACATGATCATGTGCATCTCCACTCCCATAATATTTATCATATTGAGGAATTTAAATCTTTCTAGGAAATTCTTTCATGTCAACACTCTTATCAAAAGGATTAGGACAAATTGAGTCCAATGAGAAAGAATTCTTAGGTGCGAACATCTTGTCCATTGTTCTTTGCATTTCATTGAGCTTATCCTCTTGGGATGGACCTTGCTTCTTAATCTTTTTATCCACATCAAAGTTGTAAGGGACCCTAGCACCCTTGTTGATTAGGCTCTCTAGGAACTTATCCTTGTTTTTCTCCACATATTGTTGAAAAAGTGGTTCTTGTTGTATTTTCATGAAATCTTGGGAGGTGTGATCAAATTTTGAGCTACTACCCCCATATTGTGAGCCATAATGAGCATGCTATGAAGGTGGCCTTAAGTTCCTAGGAGGTGTTGGTCTCCTATAATGATCATGTCTTGAAACTCTTCTTCCCCTAGGGCTAGGATATCGGGATGGTGATCTTGAATGTCTCCTACTTCGTGGAGTCCTGGGAGGAGTGGATGGAGGAAAACTGTTTCCACCACTAACATGCATATTATTGAATGGATCATTGAGTTCTTGAGCCAAGAGCCTATCTTGCTCCTCTTGAAAGGATTTCCTTTCCATTTCTATCAAAGTTTTTTTCTCCATCTCTAGGCGTATAATTTGTTCTTCCTTATGAACTTTTTTATCTTGGAATTATTTCTTTTCACGCTCAATCCTCATGAGTCTATCAGTCATGTAATTGTAGATGTTTTAAGAGGTGAGCTTGGTCTTGAATTTCGAAACAAGTTGTTGGTATAAGTTGTATTGATATGAGTATCATAAAGTTGATCTCCTTGGTTCTCATGTTGTGATAACTCATCGTCATAAGCATGTCTCTTACCTCTTTCTCTCTCAGCCCTTTGGTGTGCATCTAGATATCTTGTTGAAGTAAGGGGTGAGGATAGTCTACTATTATGAGAGGAACCACTGAATGAACTAGCATGTCTACTCTTTTTAAACATATCATCATAACGTTTATCCCTGGCTTCCTTCTCTTTTCGAGTCATTATGTAGCTCATATCCATAGAAGAGTGAGAAGATACTAAGGGGGTACCCAACTCACTAAGGTGACTCTTGGAATCAAACCACACTTTTTATATATTCCTAGGTGATTGATCAAATATGGGTTCTTTTCCCTTATGTCTTTGGTGAGTTTGAACTAAGGGTAATTGGTTAAAAACCACTTTAGGTCATTTTCCTTGATTTACTTGATATCTTTTTGTAACTAGCATGAAAGAAAAGGTACTAGCTGATATAATTAACCTAAGAAACATTGGTACCAAACTAGGATAGAAAAGGCACTAACTTGTCCAAAAAGAAGTGATAAGATAGAAAATTGAAAGAGGCATAAGCCAACATTTCCATAGAGGTGCCCAATAAATTTGGGTGAATACCCTAGCACATATGGATCAGGAGGATGGTCTTACCCAAATTATATTAATTGAAATTGAATTTGTATGAAAGTGGATGGACAAGAGACTACCAAAACTCTCCAAGTGTATTATCAAAGAATCTAAAGGTTTATCTTTTCAACAAGGACGGTTCCTAGCTCACCAAGCTTCCAAGCAAGGTCACTTGTGAAATAAAAGATTGATAATTCAAGAGGTCAAAACACAAGAATCCTAAGCATAACAAGCTTCTAACAATGGGGTAAGTAATCCAATCTGACTTGGATCAACAAGGGAAAACTAGAAAATGATAGGATAGCAAGTTAAACAGGCTCAAAAATGATAGCAAACAGCTCACTGGCAGACAATTTCACGTGACAAAATGCTTTCTCATGCAAGGATTAGCACAGGGTGGCACAACAAAATGCACAGGAGTGCAAGGAAAGACTAGACTGGTGTGACACAATA
The DNA here is from genome assembly GCA_018584345.1 of Thuja plicata. NCBI lineage: Eukaryota > Viridiplantae > Streptophyta > Pinopsida > Cupressales > Cupressaceae > Thuja > Thuja plicata. Next base: position 2,063,604 of record MU227699.1, read on the forward strand.
ACAAAAAATTGGCAAGATATCGCACAAGGATTCTTAGATAGCCGCGTGAGAAAATGCAGCAAACGACGTGAAGAAATAGTTTTCTCATGCGAGGAAAGGACACATAACTTAGTTTTTGATTGTTTTAATTGAACAGCTAGATGCATTAATAGATTTTATCATGAATCAGGCATGCAATACAGCAATCAGGGAGTTCAAGAAATCAATGTCTTCAAACAATGAGCAAGGGACAAAGTAACCTTGCACATGAACATGGATAGTGTCAGAGTATTTCTACTCCATAAAGATCTTACTTGTGTATGTTCTCAAAATGTTTTCCAACCACGCACATAGTCCTAGAGAATAAAAAGTTGGTTGCACTATGGGTGCCAGCAAGAAGTTGAGTCCACTTTTTGGCCAAAAAGTGGAAGTGTTTTTCCTGATTTTCAAGTTTTCTGTCAATTGATGTCAAAATTTGAGGCACTTAGAGATTGAATATCAAAAAAA
>MU227699.1:2084300-2100759 GCA_018584345.1 Thuja plicata
TATATATTGAAACCAACATATTATTCTATTTTTATGAATATTTATTTATTTTTACCTCGAGTGTTGGAGCTATGTGTGCACATCTACTAGAATGAACACTACGTGGTGTGCTCATATCTCTTGCTGCACCGTGAAATGCATATTATTCATGTATCAATTTAAATTATTCTCTAAATAAAAATTTATTTACTTTTATAAGATTTAGGTGATTAATTAATAACATGTCAAAACACAAATAAACAAACCCATCTCTTCTCTCCAGAAAACACCATCGTCATCAAGTCATCTGTGAGGCCCACATCCTTAACAATGAATGCATGACATCTACCCCTGCAATGTGTACACAAATGGTATGTTGAACCACCGTCATCTGCACCAGTATCTACCCCAACACATACCCTCACAACTGGAGCACATATGCTCAATGGGTTGGGCTAAGCCAAATGGAGCATCTGATGACGATGGAGGTGGCGCAGGTACTGTTTCACCTTTTTCTCTGACAAAATATGTGCCATGCTCAATAATTACATCAGTCAATGATGTGGTTGCATGAAGATTATGTAAATCCATAGAATCCTTTAGGACTACTGGGATCACAACATGAACCATGGGTTTTTTAGCTAGAGGCCTCCTATATTGTGGTTGTACCACCCTATGGGCCTCAACTCTATCCTATGCAGAGCCTCTCCCTCTACACTAGAACTGTCGGATGTCAAATTAATTCAGCATCTTGACAAAGATAAAACCATAATATAGCTTTCTCAAAAAATATAGAGGTACCTCCCAATTATTATAGGGTGGTTGGTCAATACAATATACCACCTATCCCAAAAATATACTTTCATCCTATTGTGAATACATCAAAGTATAGGAAACTGAGTCATATTTTCTTCTAGGTTGTTACTAGTTAAGTATACCCTTATTTTTCACTTGATTGTATGACAACCCATCCGCATAAAATGCTCAAAATCTATCCCTCCATGAATCCTATTTAGTATCCTACCTAGATACCTCATTTGCACTATTGACCATTCTTTCTAGCATCAAGGCGAGGGTTGAGTGGTGGTAGAGACTAGAGGACCTAAACCTATTGACCAATATAGAAAATTGGCCACTATTTTGTGTAAGGTATTTGATAAGATCATCTTGTGTGACATCTACATGATCTAATACAAGACATGGAGGGTTTACAGGTGGCAGTGGTTGTTGAGGAGCAGTATTTTGAGGTTGTGGAGAAGCATTTTGTGGTTTTGGTTGTTTCTCATGTGTAATATTTTTGGGGTTTTCTTTTGTTTCTTGTGCGCGAGGTTTTTTTTTTTTTTTTTTGGGAGATTGTTTGTAGAATCTGACATCAAATTAATAAAAAAAAAATCAATAAAAAAAAAAACCCTACTTCAATTAAAATACAGACAAAAATAATAAAAAATAATTAAAACAGTAAAATCTTACCTATTCAATGTGGTGCCATTTTTTCAAATTGATTAAAAATCAAAATGGATCCAAAACACACTCAGGTTCTGATGAAGTTTGTCTTCTACATGATGTTGTTCCTCCATTTTTGGCATTCAAATGACCCAACATAGTGGGTTTTGGGAAATATAATGTTCCTCAAAACCTGTATGCGTACTGAGGGTCATTTTCTTCCTCAAAACCTGTATGCATTTTGAGGAACATTTTGTTCCTCAAAAACCGTATAGGTTTTGAGGATCATTTTTCTTTTTTTATTAGTTTTTTCTAGGCTTGGTAAAACCAAGCCTGACACATTTTTGAATTTTTCAAAACACGCACGGGTTATGAGAAATTTAATTTTCTTCATAAGTGGCCACTTTTATGTTCACCATCTTGGTGCATTTACCCATAATATCTGTCCAAAGAGAAAGGACAATCATCCTATTATTATAGTAGTTGTACTCAAGCACATCCAAGCATAATGTATCGCTCAAATTTATGAAACAATTTAATAGAACTGAAATGGAGCCTAGGATCTAAACAAGACAACATGATCATGATAATGAATAATGGAGTCCATCATAGAGTAGTGGAGACATATTAAAGGACATACATACTATAATTAAAAGGGAGTAGTTAATGATTCATTTTGTGGAATATTTTGAAGAACATAAAAAATTATAGATTTTCATAGCTAGAACTTGCATGAATAAATAAAGCCTCATAAAAGTAACAGAGTTATAAGGAGGTGCCTTCAGATAATGTAGTGGTCTTACAAGTCACAAGGACACAACATGAGATAGATATAAACAAGATCAATGCATGGATAGTGTGTATATGAGCTTACAACATCAAATATAAAATTCATTAGAGATTTAATCAAAAGGTGCAAGCATAGTGGATGATATAGAGTCATGTCTTAAGAAATTAGGGACCATTCTACTACAGAGAGATCAACATAGAAAAATATGTGTAAAGATACATTTTTAATAATAATGAGTCGTAGTGACAAAACTTAATTGCTATTGGAACATATGACAATTCTGCTACAGGAGAAACATAAGGTTATGTTATCAAGAGACGTCTGTTACAGATAGATTGCAACAAGGAGATGCTTCTTTAAATTATCAGAGAGATCACAACTAGGAACAAATCAAAGTATTTTATCAAGAGATAATTATAGCTATACAATGGCTCTTGTTAGTACTCTCAAAATTTTGAAGAAATTTAGAGTTAGTAAAAAGTTTCCTAAAAGGTTGCGGAGAAGGCTTACTTTAAACACTTGCAAAAAGAGGTCGGGTTATTTTGTGAAAAACCACTTGGGAAATGTGTTCCTCACCTTTAATTTGGAAAATATAGAGGGTTTTAGCTCTCATATTTGAATTTTTATATGTTTTGGAGATAGATATTTGGAGGCGTTTATCCAAATATGCATATTGCACATGTCCCATTTTTATCAAATGACCTATTTTAGGGGTTTGTATCTCTGACCAGATGGATAGACATGACCTTATGAATTTTTCCAAGGTGTTGTGGGCATGAAAGTGAACCTCTATGCAAACTTGCAGATCTCTATGAAGTCAGATGACAGGTTTGCCAAAGTCATTCCATTTGCATTTTATTCATTTTTTATGAATGTGGAAGTGCAGAATTGAAATAGCCTACTTTGAGGTCTTACAGTGTGTACCTAGTTGATTTTTCATGGATAATTGAATATTCCCCTATATTGAAAACATGAAAGCGTACCTCCATGAATATTTTCAGACTTGTGCCAATCTGTCTGGTTAGTTTTCTCAACCAATTCTAAAAGCAATTTATGCAGAAGTGACAGTGTTGACAGAATTGAGTTCATACAATAGTCATTTTCAGAGGTTTGTAACTTTGTATCGGATGATTGTTTAGAGATTTGATTTGTTCCTTTACACTCCTTATATGTAAATCTGCTTCCCAGATTAGGGGTTGGGCCTCAAGGCATGGATTTCTATTTCTGCGAAGGTCAATCCAAATGAGATTTCTACTCTTTTTACATTTGTATATGCACAGTTTCTCAAAATTGTCAAAATGGTCGTGTTTCATCAGTTATGTCTCGCATATGGGGTTATATCGGTTGAAACCCTTTTGCATCCATACTTATTATGTTCAAATAAATCTATATGATGAGTGTTAGAGTCTAGTAATGCAATTCAGTTAGTTTTCTAAGTTAGTTCTAGAGGTGAATTGTTATTCTTTGGATCAGTATTGCAGAGATATAAAAGTTGTTTTAATGGCTTTCAGCTTAATGCTTCATGATCAAATGGAAAAATGAACTATGTTTGGGAAAATTGAAGATGAAAATAGTTTCAAGAATGATAAATTGGAGAACAAAATCTCAGGGATATAGCATGTATTGTGTGGTCTTTGTAACTTGTGACTAGTTAATGTCTATATCAGTGAATAAGAAGCATTGTCCACCAATATTGCATGATAAGATGTGGCATTTAGAAAGGATTGAAAAAATGGCGCATTTCATAAATGAGAGAGCAATTGATCATGCTGAGACTTGTGAGCTTGATAAAAAGAGTTATGCTTATTATGATAATGAGAAACATACACTTGAGTAATGTTCAATGCCATATGTGAACCAGTAGGAGTTCTTGTCGATAGTTGATACATTCTTGAGGATCAGTTATCAGAAACTCGGGTGGTTTTTGTGAGCAAGATGCTAAAATATACACTAGAATGAAGTGGTTGAATATAGTGGATGCCAGCGAAAAGGGGAAATGGCATGAAAAAATATGTAAAATATTTCAAGTAATTCCATTGGCAAGTTTGTAGATGTTGGGTGGCATGTTGAAGTTGCAAAAATATTTAGAAAACATTGCGAGTTAAATGTAAATGCGATGTGGAGAGACTATGTAATACATGCAGGGCTTTTATTAAAAGAAATTAAAATAGAAAAAGTAGAATCAGCGCTAAGTAACCAAGAAAATCCAACACCAAAAGACCAGATACCAGCACATTAATTATTTGCCAAATCTTCACAATGTGGAAGCAAGAGCAAACGCATGTTAACTTGTCAGCCGCCAATGCAAAATGCAAGAGCACAGCCAATCACGGTTTTGGTTGTATCTCAAAAAATACAAACTGATTCGGGCTGATTTTTTGATATCATTGAGATGAACATGCCTAAAATCTACAATAAAAAATTTAGACAAATCTGAGTTGAAACGCGAAAGTTATGGCTCTCTGAGTATTGGCAAAAACAACAAAGTTTCAAAAATATGCAAAAGACATTTATCCCACATGCATGAGGTTTCAGTTTTTATTGATGTTTATATACTCCAGCAATACTCTGTAATTTGAATGAGAGGCCATGAGGCTCCTTGGTGGCCCCTTGGCAAGCAGGATTAGTGGTGGGCCCTGCCCCAAAATTTTGAGTGAAAATGCATAGAAAGACTTTAAAACTCAAAGGGGATTTATCCCACATTGACCCCGCCAGAGACAATTTCAATGTTTAAATGAAAATGGATACACAAGGTAATTTAAAGAAAGAGTTAAAGGCTATGCATGCGTGTTAGCTCAAAAAGGGTGCTTTGAAATGCGTGCCATGTGGTTGATGACATCCAAAGTTTGTAGGTGAGATGGTGCTGATGTGGCAGATATGTGGCAGATGGTCGTGCACTCATGATGAAGAAGGGATACCCAAGAAATGGCTCACAACTATGCAACTAAGCTCATCACATAGTCACACTAGTTTGGTGAGGTGACCTAAATGACTCGCGAGTGAGCAACGGAGCTCATCGCGCAGCAGGCAATCGCGCAGTTGCACATGAGAAAATGGCTCATCGCGCACTCGCGGAGGGTTTGCCGAGACATGAGAATTGCTCATGAGTGGGCAATGCAGCTTGTCATGTAGTCATAGAGGCTTGACAAGATGACAAAAAATGCTTGCGAGTGTGTGATTGAGCTCATTGCGCAGTCACGGATGGTTTCAAAAATGCACAAAAATGCTCGCGACTAAGCGATCAAGGCTAGTCACGCACTCGCAGAGGTCGGATAGAGCCACTCAGATAATGACACTTGGTAGATTCTAGTAAGTTCTAGAGGATTAAAATGTAGATAATGGATAAAATTGAAAATTTTTAAAGGTTAATGTGCAGATTCAAAAATTTTAACTTAAATGTGCACGAGAAAAGAAATTTGTTTTCATGGTAAAGTGGCCAGATTTTATCAGAAATATGAAGTGTTATATACCATTGGAAAGGTCTTGAGATGAGGATTTCAATTTTGCAATCCTTTTGGGTGTAGATCAGATCAAATTTTTTTAGATGAAGAAAGAAGTAGTTTCAGATATTTTGGGGGAACAGACAAGTGTCAATTTGCAAAATTTGGTTCTCCATTTCTCTATATCTCTTTTCTTCTCAATTGTATAGGGAAGGTGAAATTAGTGCTGCAAGGTAGTTTCCTAATGTTGGTGTCTTTTTTTTGAGTTCTTTGTAGTGTAAATGTATTGAATCAGGTAACAAATTAATGAAAAGAAGATGGAAGCCCTTTCCAGTATTTGTCTGATGTCTTTGTGTTTGATCCTTAATCTTTGGGTATTAATTTGTAAGGCATTTTAGTGCACCAGCTATAAGGTAGCTGTGAAGTTTTTTTTGAGTTTATTTCAAGGAGAGAGTAAATCTTGAATACATGTGAGAATTCAAGGATTGCACATGAATCTGATGTCTAGGTGTTGGAGTGAAAAGAGTGACTTGTAAGGCATTTCATATGGGTTTTGTGTGTTTGGAGTTAGAGGGTTTTCTGTGAATGTATATTTATGTGACTCTGTTTCCTAATAGATAAGGCACTGGTCTTTGCTTTCTATGCAGTTGTCATCATCAATCCATAAATCATTTTACTTTTCTATTTAATGAGCTGTGAATGATTGGCAAATCAAGTGTGATGGGTAGAAATCCATCTTATGATTCACTGAAAGAGTGAATCCAATAGGTACACCTGCCTCAGCATTTGAGCTTGAAGTGTAGGAGGATATTTTGATCCTTGTTAATTAGACTTTTCTTTGACAAGGTCAGGGGAAAACACTAACAAAATGGCGACTCTACTAGGGAATTGCTGAAGTAAAAAATCAGTGAGTGTAGGAGAGTTATTTCCTTCCTTTGATGTGTTAACCCCAGAATCTGGTTGAAAGAAAAAGTCAAGTGATGGAATTTAAAGTTTATCTCAGATCTGTATAAGGATACCTTGGAAGGGATTTCATTTGCAGTAATTATAAGAAATATTTTTGCAGCTTTGTTGGTTAGAGAGAACCCAGAAATAATAAATATGTATCAAATGGCTTTTGTTGTTTGAAATTTTTCCTCTGCAAGGAGGTGGTGACTCTATGAAAAATTAACCCAATGGAGCTATCAAGAAGGCTCTAGATCTACCAAATTTCCAGTCAAAGAAATAAGAGCAGCAGTTGCAATTTCCTTTCAGGTAATCCCCATATTTTCATTTGAAAGAAAAGTTCCTTATGAAGTGAAATAGCACTAAGAAAAGGAAATAATGGTGATAAGTTGAAATGCTTCTCAGTTGTTGAATATATTTTGTACACTTTTGAGAAGTATGTTTGTATCTTTATTTCATGCTCATTTGGGAGAGAGTTTATTCTTTTTGTAAGAGGGCATGAAAATGGTAATTGATGGAGTATTGTTGTTAAGATAGTATTTGTAATAGCATAAATGACTTGATGTATAAGTCACATATGCTCCCTTACATGACTCCAAGTGCAGCCATGAGTTCCAGTCAGCCACAACCCTATAATTTGAAGGGGGGTTTCAGTAATAAATTGTATGCAGCTTTAAATTTTGAAGGTCTATGGTTACCCAAATACTTTTCCACCCAAAATTAGAGAAAAATTGCCTAGATTCAGTGGTGAGAGAGATGAAAATACTGAGAAACATTGTAAAAGATTCATGGACTTAATTGAGGATTTTGACATTGAATGTGAGGATAGCATTATGAAATTGTTTATCCAATCTTTGATAGATGATGCAAGATGGTGGTTCTCATGTTTGCCTAAATGTTCCATCTCTTCGTGGGAGGAGTTAAGATCATCATTTTTGGAGTGGTTTGGTAAAATGATTAATCCAGTTGCAGTGATGAAGAATTTCATGGAGATAAAAATAAAGAATGGTGAGTTTATCCCTCATTTCAATCTCAGATTTACAAAAATATTGGGTCAAATCCCAATGGAGTTCAGACCAAATGATGATTTTTGTTTGGTTGTTTATTTTGAGGCATTTGGTAAAAAGATGAATTACTTGTTAAGAGATAAGCAACCCATAACTTTGCATCAGTCTTTTATAATAGCAATGGGCATTGAAAATAATTTAAGACGTGGAATCATTCCAAGGGGTTTTCCATCTGTTGGAATTCATTGTTATAATGTATCAAATGCAGCAGATATGTGTGGATAGATAAATGAAAATCAATGCCAAAATGTTTTTTTCCTTGCTAACTTTACTAGTTATGATTTAAATTATGGTTAAAAGAAAAATGTGGAAAGTAAAGAGGGGGCAAGTGTTTTATCAGACGATGATTTTGCATCCTCAAATGATGAAGTCCTATTAGAATTTGTTGATGTTGATAGTGAGGATATGTATGAGAAATCAGTTGAGGAAGAAGATCCATGGATTCACAATGGCTCTGATTTTTGTGAGGATTAAATGATGTTTTATGTGTAGCCTTGTGAAGAGGAGGAAGACTCGTCATGTGTTGGAGATGGTGATGAAGATGCCAATTTGTCTAAAAAAATATTAAATTCTTTTGCGTCAGATAACAATGATGATAATACATATTTTTCAATTTGTATGCTTTCATTTTATGACTTGTCATGCAAAGTTGTTGGTCCTAAAAACCATGAAAATGAGTATGAATTTGCTGCAGGCAGGTCAATGTCAGATTTGTATGAACCAGCTTATGAGAGTTTTCAAGAAAGTGTCTCCTATGATATGGAGATTAAATCTGATTTTTGTTTTGGACCAGAAATGGATGTCAGCCTATTTGATGTTAACATTGATAGTATTAATGATGTTAATGATTTAGAATCAATGCTTTTCCAAAAGGAAGTTAATCATGCTGATAATATTTCCTATAACATTGATTTACATCAAAGAGATGTGTGCCAAAATGATAATATGTACAATGAATTGCCTGATGATTTATTGGAACCACAGTTTGAAATGTTTGATTTGGAGCTGGTAGAGGGTTCAGATTCTACTTTAGATTATTTACTTCAGCCAGAGGTATGTTCACTTTTGCAGGAATGGGATGTAGAAGATGTTGATGAATTGTTATTTAAAAATATTGAAATGAGTCAGCAAGGGCATGTCAACTATCAGACAAAAAGTGAGTCTTTTCTTTTTCCAATTCAGCATGCTGATGTTTTTCAGGATAAGCCAAATCTGAAGCCACAAGTTGTAGTTTATGATGTTTCATTTGAATATTTGTGTAGTATGCATGTGGTTGAAGGTGAGAATTTTTTCTTTGATATCCAAGCACTCATTAAAGTAATTCATTATGATGCTAGTTGTGAAGTTGAGGTAGAATGTTTTAAATTTCCTATGCAGTTGGTTGAGGATTTAGTTGAGCATGAAGAGTGTGTTTTAAATTATGTTTCTTTTCAGCAAGATAATGACATTGAAGGATGTGGTATTTTTTTTTCATACAATGACCAACATTCACAGTGGTTTGGTGATCGGATGTTGCCAATTGATGGTGACTATGTTGGTTATATTTTATATGATATGCTGAAGAGTTGCAGTTGTGTGTTTGATCAAGTGAATGGAAGTAATGATTTCAGTTTACCTCTAATACATGGAGATAGGAATATGATTTTTGATAGAGGTAAGTGATGATCTCTGTTTTCTGACTGTCGGACATTTGTAAATAGTGTGCACATTGTATAGTTGCTTTGTTTTCAGTTGTGTGGTGTGTGGTTTTCAATAAGGATTCCCAATTGTTGAAAGAGAAGAGAGAAGAGAAAAATCTGATTTTTTTTTGAATGGTCTATTGTACCAACGATTCTAAGCTCTTTGCATGCCCACATGGGGCACGCATCCCCAAATAGAGCCACTATTAGTACTCTCAAAATTTTGAAGAAATTGGAGTTACTAAGTAAAAATTTTCCTAAAAGGTTGCAGAGAAGGCTTACTTTGAACACTTGAAAAAAGAGGCCAGGTGATTTTTGTAAAAACCCACATGGGACATGTGTTCCTCACCTTTCATTTGGAAAATAAAGAGGGTTTCAGCTCTTGGATTTGAATTTTGATATGTTTTGGAGATAGCCATTTGGAGGCATTTACCCAAATCTGCATATTGCACATGTCCTAGTTTTATCAAATGACATATTTTAGGGGTTGGTATCTCTGACTAGATGGATAGAAATGACATTATGAAGTGTTCCAGGGTGTTGTGGGCATGAAAGTGAACCTCTATGCAAATTTGCAGATCTTTGTGAAGTCGGATGACAGGTTTTCCAAAGTCATTCTGTTTGCATTTTATTCAGTTTTTCTGAATGTGGAAGTGCAGAATTGAAATAGCCTACTTTGAGGTCTTACAGTGTGTACCTAGTTGATTTTTCATGGATAATTAAATATTTCCCTCTATAGAAAACATGGAAGTGTAGCTCCATGAATATTTTTAGAATTGTGCCAATCTGTCTGATTAGTTTTCTCAGTCAATTCTAAAAGCAATTTATGCAGAACTGACAGTGTTGACAGAGTTGAGTTCATACAATAGTCATTTTCGGAGGTTTATAAATTTGTATCGGATGATTGTTTAGAGATGAGAGTTGTTCCTTTACACTCCTTATATGTAAATCTTCTTCCCAGATCAGGGGTTGGGCCTCAAGGCATGGATTTCTATTTCTACGAAGGCCAATCCAAATGAGATTTTTGCTCTTTTTACATTTGTATATGCATAGTTTCTCAAAATTGTCAAAATGACCATGTTTGATCGGTTATGTCTCACATATCGGGTTGAATCGGTTGAAACCCTTTTGCATCCATACTTATTATGTTCAAATGAATCTATATGATGAGTGTCAGAGTCTAGTTTCAGTCAGTTTTCTAAGCCAATTCCAGAGACCAATTGTTATTCTTCAGATCAGTATTGCAGAGATATAAAAGTTGTTTTCAATGGCTGCCAACTTAATGCTTCATGATCAAATGGAAAAATGAACTATGTTTGGGAAAATTGAAGATGAAAATAGTTTCAAGAATGATAAATTGGATAAAAAAATATCAGGGATACAACTTGTATTGTGTGGTCTCAGTAACTTGTGACTAGTTAATGTCTATATCAGTGAATAAGAAGAATTTTCCACCAATATTTCATGATGAGATGTGGCATTTAGAAAGGATTGAAAAAATGGTGCATTTCATAAACGAGAGAGCAATTGATCATGCTGAGACTTGTGAGCTTGATAAAAAGGTTTATGCTTATTATGATAATGAGAAACATACACTTCAGTAATGTTCAATGCCATATGTGAACCAGTAGGATTTCTTGTCGATAGTTGAAAAATTCTTGTGGATCAGTTATAGAAACTCGGGTGGTTTTTTTGAGCAAGATGCTAAAATATACACTGGAATGAAGTGGTTGAATATAGTGGATGCTAGCGAAAAGGGGAAATGGCATGAAAAAACATGTAAAGGATTTCAAGTAATTCCATTGGCAATTTTTTAGATGTTGCGTGGCATGTTTAAGTTTCCAAAACATTTATAAAACATTGCAAGTTAAATGTAAATGCGATGTGGAGAGACTGCGCAATAGATGCAGGGGTTTTATTAAAAAACATTTAAAATAGAAAAAGAAGATTCAGTGCTAAGTAACCAAGGAAATCCAACACCAAAAGACCAAAGACCAGCACATTAATTATTTTCCAAATCTTCACAATGTGAAAGCAAGAGTAAAGACATGTTAACTTGTCAGTCGCCAATGCAAAATGCAAGAGCACAGCCAGTCATGGTTTTGGTTGTATCTCAAAAAATACAAACTGGGTCAGGCTGATTTTTTGATATGATTGAGAAGACCATGCTTAAAATATAAAGTAAAATTTTTAGATAAATCTGATTTGAAACGCAAAAGTTATGGTTCTCCGAGTATTGGAAAAACAACAAAGTTTCAAAAATTTGCAAAAGACATTTACCCCACATGCATGGGGTTTTGGTTTTTATTGATGTTTATATACTCCAGCGCATACTATGTAATTTGAATGAGAGGCCAAGAGGCTCCTTGGCAGCCCCTTGGAAAGCAGGATCAATGGTGGGCCCCGCCCCAATATTTTGAGCGAAAATGCATAGAAATACTTTAAAACTCAAAGGGGATTTATCTCACATTGACCCCGCCGAAGACAATTTCAATGTTTAAATGCAAAAGGCTACACAAGGTAATTTGAAGAAAGAGTTGAAGGCTATGCATGCACACGAGGTCATTGAAGGTGCTTTAAAATGCGTGTCAGGTGGTTGATGACATCCAAATTTTGTAGGTGAGATGGTGCTGATGTGGCAGACACATGGAAAATGGTCGCGCACTCACGACGGAGAAGGGCGATCCTAGAAATGGCTCATGAATACATGACCAAGATCATCATATAGTCGCACTAGTTTGGTGAGGTGACTGAAATGACTCGTGAGTGAGCGGCAGAGCTCATCGCACAATTGCACATCAGGCAATTGCGTAGTCACACAGAAGAAAATGCCTCATCGCGCACTCGCGGAGGGTTTGCCGAGACATGATAATTTCTTGTGAGTGGGCGATGCAGGTCATTACATAGTCATAGAGGCTCAAAAATATGAAAAAAATGCTTGTGAGTGCGTGATTGAGCTTGTTGCGTAGTCACGGATGGTTTCAGAAATAGCACAAAAATGCTCGTGACTAAGTGATCAAGGCTAGTCATGCACTCGTGGAGGTCAGACAAAGCCACTTAGATAGTGACACTTGGTAGATTTTGGTAAGTTCTGGAGGATTAAAATGTAATTAATGGATAAAATTACAACTTTTCAAAGGTTAATGTGCAGATTAAATTTTTTTAACTTAAATGTGCACGAGAAAAAAAATTTGTTTTCATGGTAAAGTGGCCAGATTTTATCAGAAATATGAAGTGTTATATACCATTGGAAAGGTCTTGAGATGAGGATTTCAATTTTGCAATCCTTTTGGGTGCAGATCAGGTTAAATTTTTGTAGTTGAAGTAAGAAGCAGTTTCAGATATTTTTGGGGAACAGACAGGTGTCAGTTTGCAAAATTTGGTTCTCCATTTCTCTATATCTCTTTTCTTCTCAATTGTACAGGAATGGTGAAATTAATGTTGCAAGGTAGGTTCCTAATTTTTGTGTGTCTTATTTTTGAGTTCTTTGTAGTGTAAATGTATTGAATCAGGTAGCAAATTAATGAAAAGAATATGGAATTAAATATTTGTGTATTAATTTGTAAGGCATTTTAGTGCACCAACTATAAGGTAACTATGAAGTTTTTTTTTAGTTTCTTTCAAGGAGAGAGAAAATCTTGAATACAAGTTCTGAGAATTCAAGGATTGCACATGAATCTGATGTCCAGGTGTTTGAGTGAAAAGAGTGACTTGTAAGGCATTTCATTCATGTTTTGTGTGTTTGGAGTTAGAGGGTTTTCTGTGAATGTAAATTTATGTGACTTTATTTCCCAATAGATAAGGCACTGGTCTTTTCTTGCTATGCATTTGTAATCATCAATCCATAAATCATTTTACTTTTCTGTTTAATGAGCTGTGAATGATTGGCAAATCAAGTGTGATGGGCAGGAATCCATGTTATGACTCACTGAAAGAGTGAATCCAGTAGGTACACCCGCCCGAGCCTTCGAGCTTGAAGTGTAGGAGGATTGTTTGATCCTTGTTAGTTAGCCTTTTCTTTGAAAAGGTCAAGGAAAAATGCTAACAACTCCTATGTAATAGAAATGAAAAAACTTCTGTGCAACTATGAGGATGACACTATGGTCCAATAGTAGATCTAATATGTTTATGTACTTTGAAAGTATAAATCATAAGGGACATTTCTATTATTAACACCAAATCATGGCTGATGAGAAGAGTAAGCATCAAAATATAATGGATTTATGTTTCTAAATGATAAAAATAGGGGAATATCAATGATCAAGGTTGAAAGAGATAAAAAGAAAGAAGATTATTATCTCAAGCTATGTTAACTAGTGGAGATTGTTCTCGTCATTTAAATAGTTTTTTCCATTTAAAAAAAAAAAGTAGTAGTGATTATCATTTTGAAGACACCAAATACAATGATACATGCAATAATGTTACATAGAAATAATGTTTAAAATAGGGAGTATCCATGTTCAACGAACCCTGAAGGATTCTTGTTTAGTTTTTCTACGCATTTCCAAGATTCCCATTAGAGTTGGTTAAGTGATATAGTCACTACATATAGAATATCAAACCCTTGTGTATACTGGTGAAGATGCTATAATCTTCAAGGCCTTCAAAGTTTAAAATATGCAGAGAATGAGATCTTAAAAGTTTATAGATAGTACACAGAAAAAGAGACAACCATGGCTGGAAAATGGAGCCGTATCAAATATGCTAGAGATAACATTCAGACACAAATTTAAGTATAAATATCATAACTGTTACAATGAATATACATTTCAAATATTTTCTTGAAGGGCACAAATCACTAACAAAGAATACTTATTCAATATAGTGACCTTTAATGTAATGCACAAATACAAGTTGAATAGCCCATGACCATACAAAAAGATTTCATGGTTTTCATTTAAGATGATACCCACATCTTATCTTGGTTCTCAATCGTAGTGAAAGACTTTATGAAGTCAAAACCTTAGGGTTTCAAGAAAAAGAAAGGTATTAGCAAATTTACATGAAATAAACACAAAAAACCTTGTGGTAATCTAATGGCTTGTTCACTATGATGAGGTCATGGGTTCTTTTGTTTTATTTCAAGTCAGAAGGTGGTTTAATTCTGAAATGATATGGGTTTTGTTGTTTTCTCATAGAAACTAGAAGGTATACGAAAGAAAATAAAAATGTCGAGCTCGAGTAAAGACCGAACATTAAAGTAAAACATAGACATCATTAAAATTTTATCATATTTTTTCTTTAGATTATTATGATTTTTTTGGTATAGAGAAATCACATTGCAGGAAACAAAGCCCTTAGTAATTTCCATGCTCACAAAGAGATATGGCTTAGGGGAATCACATGATGAACTTACCAGTAAGAAAGAGTTGTGGCTAATACAAAATAGTTGTTGGATACAGAAGCATCTCCACTAGAGGTTTCACAAGAAGCATCAAATCATTTTCAAACCCTAACAGACCCAGAACAACGACCAAATCTTAGAATCTCTAGACTAAAATGTTAAAATGAAAAGAGAATTAGGGTTTCATACCGTAAAAGGTAGTCATCAAATGTGCAGGGAATTTTTCCTTAATCTTTTGATAAAGGTATGTCAAGGTTAATACCACGCGGGGTTGGTTTAAGGCTTAATGCCTTAGGAAATATATTATAGAATATTTTATATTAATATCTTCTAAACATATTATTTAGTAAATATTAATATAAAATAAGAAATATAATATTTTTTTATTATTTTATCTTCTTTTGCATAAAAATATAAGTTGTAATTTAATGACTATTATATGGTAATATTATAAGTCATATGGTAGTAATTAAAATTTAAAATGCAAAGATGGGAAAGATAGTTCGAAGGAGTTTTGCATGAGGTTTTGTGATTTGCATGGAGAAATAAGGAATATTCTTTTATTTTTTCATATTTTACCATGTAATTAATATTAATTAAATGGTGACTTTTATAAACCATTTAATTAATATTATATTTAAAATGTAAAAATAGAGATATGACACATGCAAATTTTTTAGATTTTTGAGCCAAAGGGGGTTTTATTTTTTTTCATGATTAGGGAGATTCATGGGATATATATCAAAAGTTCTAAAACACTTTGAGGTTCTACATGATACATGCGTGCATGGAGAATGTTTTGAGGACATTCTTATAGCAGTTTTGCACCTTTTCATGCATGTTTTTTTGTGAGATCCAGATGTAGTCTCTTTTCTTGGATTTTAGAGTGGTAGTTCAATTCAGTTAAGCTTGAGTTTCCTTTTTTAGGCCTAACCTTCCTATAAGGTTATTTTCCTTGGAGTTTTTTGGCAGTTCTTTCTTTTTTCTTTCTTTTGCACATTGTAAAATGGTGCCATATTGTATTGTGACTCAGATTTTCAGACTTCTAGCAGTGTGGTTACTTTGATTTTGATATAGTACATATTGATCCTTCTCATATGAGTGTGTTTTAGCATTGAGTTTGTGGGTTTGACTTAATTTATGTGAATTAGCAAGCCCCTTAATTGGTTACTTCCAAGTATTCAGTTTTAATACAAGTTATTGTCATTATTCCAATTTGCATATTGTCTTGTTCGGGTTTCAGTTATTCAATTTTTTGAAAGTATCTTCCCTTTTTGAGAAATTGTAGCTTAACCTTTATTCAATTTGGTTAATAAATTTGAGTTGTGAACAAAGATAAGCTTCTTCAAATTTGTTGTGAATCATCAAGATGTTAGGGAGTTCTGAGAACACTTATTTTGGTGTATTACCCATTTAGAGATAGGTTTTCATTCCAACATATCTTTCTATCCCTTTTCATGGAAAATAAGATAGTTTTAGGTGATCAACAGGGGACCCAGCCCACAATACAGAGATTAACTTTTGTTATATGTACACCCACATGCCTGAGAGTCTTTCCATGTTTCATAGGATTTATAGGTCTCATACTTACCATTTTAGATGCAATCCTCATGATAACACTTCTATCACAAATCCTTTGATTTTGAATATGTTAGGGATTTTTCTTGCATAAACTGTACTGCTTGATATGCTTATTTGAATCTTGTTACCTCTTAATCCTGACTCAGAGTTCAGAGGCAAGAAAAGCCTAATTGCTAAGGATTAAACAACAT
>MU227699.1:2100859-2117923 GCA_018584345.1 Thuja plicata
CATTAGGCCTTAGGGTTTATGATTTTGCAGGGTTTCTCAGGATTTTGACATGGAATAGGCATGAAAACCTGCAAACTTTCAGAGAACAAGACAAGGAACAGGGCAAAACACGAAATACAACCAACATAATATATTAATTTTAGGTGTCCCGTGGTGGGGGCTTACCATATTCATCTTGTTATCTATGAAATCTACATTATCTAGGTCCTTCTCCTTTTTTTTAATTAGGCTTCCTCTATTTTTTACATTTTTTCATTGTTTTTCCCATAATAAAATTTAGGCTTGATAAACAATCCACCTTTCTCAGTGATAATTTCTAGAGGTTCAAGGGTTTTAACCTTAGGATCTATTTCAATCTCTATTTTGACTTCTCCTGATAAATTAGATACATATGTTCCTACATATCCTAAGAAATTCTCCAGAGTGTTTCTTATTTCTTCTAGGGCTTCTAGGTGCATATATTCAGGTGGTAGATGTCGTAGTTTGACCCATTTGGCAAATTTTACTAGTTTATAATTTTTTGGATTGATATTTGGAGTCAAATTAATGCAGTGAAAACTATATCCATTAAAATGATAGGTTTTCCATGAAGAAATTATTCCTTGATAATTTCATTTTTGCATTCAATCATAAGGAAATTATTAGCAAGGGTTTTGATATTTACCTAGTTGGGGAATCATTTATTCCACCATTTTACAATGCTCTACAATGGTTGATGAAAACCACTTCATATCGCTAGAAGTCCACATTTTGTGTAATGATCCCATATCAGCTACATTATTTTTGTGTGGATTACAAAGGCTCTGCTCTCCATTCTACTTTTTTTTTTTTACATATGCTCGAAATGGTCTTTTGTAATGGTAGGGATTTTCTTGCCTTGACCATTTCCTTTTTCCAAGGGGGGTTCTATGAACCCCTATTGTGAACTCTATTATTTTGTTAATGGGATTATGATGCCACTGCCTTAAGTGTTCTGATATATATTGATTAAGTCTTAGATGCCTTCCCGTGGGAAGTCATTTCTTTTTTTCTATTTTAGATTTTGCCAGGGAAGATTTGTCTAAGACATTGTTATTATGTCTGAAACCTCCACGAGACAAGATTTCTTTCTTTCTTGTGATTCCTTGTCCTTGTCCTAGAGGAATCATTTTTTCCCTTGTGGCAAAGGAAGGATGAACCAAATTTCATTTCTAAGAATTTTCACTTATTTTTGTTCTTCAAGATTTTACCATCTGCCATTTAGGTTATGCTGTAGATTTTTGTTGGGAAACCCAGTTCCCTACGAATAATATTTTCACATTTTTTCATTGCCAAAATACAGAACAAAATATTTTTTAAAAGAAAGTAATTTTTATAAAATGTATAGATATATTTATAAAAGAATTTGTTTATAATTAATTATAAATATATTGTTAATAAAATTATTTGCTATTTAATTATAATTTATTTATTATACTACTAAAAAATTATCTATACAAACAAGTTTAAATTTTTATAAGATATATATCTAATAACAATAAAAAATTAATAAAATCAACATAACTTATAAATAAATATAAATCTTATATTTAATTTAACTTATTCAATAAATAATTAAATTTAGATTCTAATTTTAATTCATATGACCATTATTGTTAAAATTATATATTTGATTTTTGCTTTCCATAAATGTCTTCCTTTCATATAATGAGATTTAAAATCTTAAATTATATATATATATATATATATATATATATATATATATATATATATTTATATTTGAACAAATACTTGAAAATAAAGAATATATATTTATAAATACTTTTTTAATTTGTTAATATATGGTATATCTACTTATGTAAACTGTTAACAAACTTTTCTTGACTATTGTGAGCGTATTTCACATTGTAGGCATTGGATTGCATCTGTAACACTAGTGTTAGCTATTATTATTTTTATTTAGTTTCATCATTTGTTCATTTAATTTTTTATCTATGCGACATTGTGTACCTCACTAGATGGGGCAAAACCCACATTCATCAAATCCTCTTGCTTTCCATCCAATGAACTTTCAAGAATGAATACTAATAAAGATATTTTAATTGAAGTATTTCATAGCTACATTTGAAGGTAAATGAGGATGGAATCATAGAAGCCCTTTGATTGTTAATCACCTCCCTCATTAATTTCACAGTTATTTTTAGTTTTTTGTGAATGATTTTTCATCATTCATAAATCTGATTTTCCTACCATAACAGAAATGCCTTCTCGATAGGGACTGGTTTGGTTATCTCCTACAATGCCCAAGTAAACCATTGTCTATGAAGCACACAAACTATAACATTTATTGTAATTATTAATGAAATTAGAACATTCATTGTATTCTAATTTGGAAGGCAAGGTGATAGTCAGACTCAATCACCACCAATTTAGACCTTAAAACCACAAGTCCTTTGCAAGAGCTCAGTAATTTTTTCTACAACCCGAATTTAATATTCCTCAAACTCTATGCTTATATCTTGCTTCAAACACACAATGCAGTCCTCCCTGTAATCCTAGAAACATAACATTACTAATAGTAGTCACCAGGTAGATTTCTCTTAGAAGACTAATCCGTCGGTGTTGTAATAATCAGATGGATTGGTCACATCATAAACAACTACTAATCTACTTGTTAGGAATAACAGTCCACCAACACAACTAAGAGGGGGGGTGAATCAGTTATGAGATGGATTATTAAACATTATAAACCAAAACTTTAATCAAAATGTGATGTAACACTAGTCTTGCTCTAACCCTAAACTCTTCTATGGTTTCTTAAGGCCACTCTTCTAACCTATCAGGGTTCTTAGATTACCCTAAACTCCAAGGAATCTCCACTCAAGATCCTTCTCCTTCAACTAGTGAGCACCAATCAAGTAGAACAAAAAATCACCATAGTTCCTCCAAGGCTCTTGCTAGCCTTTCTTGCTCCATCTTCACAAACTTCCAAACTGACCCAAGATGATTAGAAACTAGTCCACAGAGAGAAGTAGGGTCTTTAGGATGTTACTAAGATCCTTTTCAATGCCTGAAAACACATTTTTCATTTGAACCCTAATCGAGTTCCAAGAAACACAACAATTGCTTCCCAAATAGGGCTACAAGCAATTAGGCCTAGAATTAGGCTCTTTTTCTGTAATAACTCACAAAAAGTATTAACAAGTATGAAAAAAAAACTTTATATTCTAGCACCCTTTATCAAGATACTAAAGATTTTCTAGGTCTTGGACTTTCAGACTGTCCGTACAGTCCTTCCTACAAACAAGCCTATAGTTTAGGGTTTTAGGGATTTCAAAGCCTGTCTGATAGAATCCTCATTTTCACCATCAAAACTTGCACATGATAAATTCCCATTGAATTTGAGACTTCAAGACACATAACCCTACCTCTCTCCAAGCTCTTATTGAAGCTACCAATGTCTCCAATCCTCCTTATCAACTCTGCACTGCAATGTGACCCCTAGCCATGCAACTCTAGCTTGCCCAGGGAATCACCTTAAAAATAGCTCCCATGCTTTGTTGGGCCCCTCCTTTGTTTTATAGTATATAAATGGAGTCACCTTCTAGATCACAAAGGCCCGTTCAAGTTCCATGGTGTAAAATGGACTTATGACTCCATCTGCACAAGATGCCTTATTCAGGCTAGCGACTGGATAGAAACTAAAAGAATTTACAAAAGAAACTAAAACTATGTAAAATGGAAATATACCTCTACACAGAGTCCTAAAAAGATCTACATTAACATAAAAAAAAAAGATACAGTAGATTATCTAATCCATCTCAATGCCAAATGCTCAGAAAATACACAAACTGTAACAATTCTTTGATTATACAGTCCGTACACACTCTGACATAATAATGGAAACCCTTACAAAAGATCAAGGATTGCCTTAAGTAGTTGAACAAGGCACAAAATGATCATTTTTAGACAATTATCTAACCAATTTCTCAAAGTTGCAAATTTGCAACAAATGTTGTCAATGTTGTCAATGACAACATTGACAACTTTTACATTTTTCTAGATTTGCTATCTAAACTTGGGAAAAAGTCCACCAATCTTCACAAAATTCCTATATAAGGTATTTTAACAATGAAATAGGACCCCAAGTCCCTTACTTGTCAAATTAACATCATAATGGACAAAACACCCTATTTTGACCTAAAGTAGATTTGCTTGCAAATAAGGTCTCTAAAGACCTATCAAGGCATCCTATCCTAACACACCACACACTAGGAATTAATTAGCCCCTTATTACTCTAGTGGTTTGGCTAGAACCACTACAAGACAAAAACATCAAAGAAGCCCTAGGTCATATTGAATATTGTAGCCCTACCTAGGTGCTCTTGCACCATACTCCCCCACAAGGGAAAGCTATGTCACTCATGTGGATAGTATATCCTCTTTAATTACCACATTCTTGAAGTCTATCTCTTCAATCCATGAGGCCTTTGATTTTGGTCTATCCTTCCACTGGATGAGGTGTTCCATGTATACTTTATGCCTTGTATTTTTCTTAACCTGGGAGTCCAAAAATTTTTCAGCTACCAACTGTGGTTTGGGGAGTAATAAGTAGCCTCAACATCACCATCAAGTCCTTGACTACTTTGACTTATCTCATCTATCTTCCCTCTGAACTGGATTAAGTCCTAAACATTGAACACTGAAGATATGCTCAGATCTGATGGTAAGTCTATCTTATAGGCATTATCCCCATATTTGGCCAGAATTTTGCAAGGTCCCACCCTTTTCATCTAAAGCTTGGTAGGGACATCTCTTTGTAATTTTGACTTGTTCAAATGAACCATCACATATTCACCCACTTCAAATTGAACATCTCTCCTCTTTTCATCAACTTGGGCCTCCAACTTTTGTTGACTGCCTTGGATTTGCTTCTTGACTTGTTCTTGTATCTCTTTCATAGTATGGGTGAAGTCCTCAGCATGTCCACTTCTGTACTCCATATGTCCAAGATCCCTAAGCTCATAAACACCCCTTGGGTGCATCCCATAAACTACCTCAAATGGGTTTTTCCCTGTCATCATATTCTTATTGTCATTGTAAGCATATTCTTCTTGGGGAATGACTAAATCCCATGTCTGCCCATACTCTTTAGTTAGGCACCTCAATAGGTTACCCAACACCTTGTTAACCACCTTAGTTTGGCCATTAGTCTGAGGGTGGTAGGCTGAACCAAAAGACAAGTTGGTTCCCAATTTTCTCCATAAAGTTTTCCAAAAATGGCTCATAAATTTCACATCCCTATCTGAATCAATACTTAGGGCCAAGCCATGAATTCTCACAATCTTTTTTTTTTAAAAAAAGCTATATGGCTAGCATCATGAGTAGTCTTGCAGGGAATGAAATGTCCCATTTTACTAAATCTATCAACAACTACATAAATTCTATCATACCCTTGCTTGGTTTTGGGTAGACCTACTATGAATTCCATGCTCACACACTCCCATGGCCAGTTAGGGACTGGTAAAGGCTGATATAAGCCTGCATTATTGATTCCTCCTTTAGCTTTCATGCATATGATACACTGCTCCACATACCTTGTAACATCTCTGACCAATTTTGGCCAATGGTAGAATCTTTGTACAAGATCCAAGGTTTTGTTCATACCAAAGTGACCACTCAAACACCCATTGTGTTTCTCCTGTATGAGATTCTCTCACATGGACCCTTTAGGTACACATAATTGATTTCCCTTAAACAACAATCCATTCTACAAAGTAAAATCAGAGAAATTGCTATGAAAATGATTCTAAAAATCAACACATACCTTATAGGCTTCACCAAAATCTTCATCTTCTTGGTAGAGATCTCTGAAACTGTCAATTCCAATTCTATTCAATTTGATTTCTTGGACTATAAACAATCTCTTGCTTACTGCATCTGTAACCTTATTGAGTTTCCCTTTCTTGTGTTTAGTAGTAAAGGCGAATTCTTGCAAATAATCCATCCCTTTCAGATGCCTATTGCTTAGCTTCTCTTGATTATTTATGTAACTAAGGGTCTGGTTGTCAGTGAATAAAACAAATTCTTTGGGAAATAGATAATGCCTCCATTTTCTAAGGGACTGGACTAATTCATATAGCTCTAAATCATAAGAAGAGTATTTATTTTTAGCCTCATTCAGTTTCTCACTAAAGAAGGAAATTGGCCTACCTTCTTGACTCAATACACCCTCTACTGCTATTCCACTAGCATCACACTCAATAGTGAACAATTTCTCAAAGCTTGGTAATTGGAGGATGGGTTGAGTAGATACTTGTTTCTTCAACAAATCAAAGGCTTTCTCTACCTCTAAAGTCCATCTAAACTTAGATTTGACCCCACCCTTAATGGTATCCAATAAAGGAGCACAAATACCACTAAAGTTCCTAATGAATTTTCTATAAAACTGTGATAAGCCATGGAAACTTCTTACCTCAGTTGTTGTGGTGGGTGGAGGTTAGTTGAGGATAGCTACAAATTTCTCTTGGTCCATCTTCAAAGACCCTTTGGACACTAAAAATCCCAAATAGACTAGTTCTTTCTTGAAGAACACACACTTTTCAAGGTTGATAGCCAATTTCTCTTCATGCAATCTCTACAACACTGCTTCTACAAGTCTGATATGCTCCTCCTTTGTCT
Source organism: Thuja plicata (assembly GCA_018584345.1). Classification (NCBI taxonomy): domain Eukaryota; kingdom Viridiplantae; phylum Streptophyta; class Pinopsida; order Cupressales; family Cupressaceae; genus Thuja; species Thuja plicata. The sequence goes on from MU227699.1 coordinate 2,107,520, forward strand.
TGATAAATACTAGTATATCATCAAGATATACAACTACAAACTTTCCTCTGAAGTCCTTGATCACTTCATTCATGAGCCTCATGAATGTTCTCAGAGCATTAGAGAGGTCAAATGGCATCACAAGCCATTCATATAAGCCATATGTGGTCTTGAATTTCATTTTCCATCCATCCCCTTCTTTCACTCTGATTTGGTGATAACCACTCTTTAAATCTAGCTTGGTAAAGTGCATTTCCCCTCCAAGGCAATCCATGAGATCCTCAATCCTAGGTATGGGGAACCTATACATTATTTTGATTTGGTTTATAGCTCTTGAATCTGTGCAAAGTCTCCATTTTCCTCCCTTCTTGGATGCCAACACAATTGGTACTACACAAGGGCTTATACTCTTCTTGTTCAAGCCTTGATCCAAGATTTCTTTCACTTGTCTTGCCACTTCCAAATTATGATGAGGGGTTAACTTGTATACTGCCTTGTTAGGCAAAGATGCACCAGGGACAAAGTATATCTAATGACTTACTACCCTTCTAGGAGGTAAGGTACTAGGAGTGCCATCACTCACTATGTCTTTTTACTTCTCAAGTAATATATGTATCTTTGATTTCAATGGCTCCTTAACTAGTTTTTCTTCCTCCTTAGGTCTGATCACAATAGCATACCCTTCTTTCTCATTATCCTTTAGATCCCTCACAAACTCCTTTCCACTACACAACATGACATTAGGAGTCTTGGACGGTGGCTCTTCATCTTCTAGTAAAGACTCAATCTTGAAAGTTTTACCTCCTTTCTTGAACATTATAGAATTCTCCTTTCCATCATATATTTCCCCATTGTCAAATTTCCAAGGCCTTCCTAACAGAAAATGGCAAGCATCCATTGGTAGGATGTCACAAAGTAGCTTATCCTTGTATCTAGCTATTGAAAACTCAACCCATGTTTGCTCATTGACTAATACACTTTGGCCTTTGTTGAGCCATGTTACCTTATAGGGATTTACATGGGGTATTTTATCTAGCTTGAGTTTCACTACTGCCTCCTCTGAGATGATATTATCTGTTGAGCCAGAGTCCACAATCACTTTACAAACCTTACCAAGGATTTTACATTTGATCCTAAACAAATCCCTCCTATGTTTGGGCTCATCCTTGATTAGTTGTCTTATCAATACTCTCTTGAACATCAAGTTCTCACCCATCTCTAAATCTAGATGGTCAATCTTAGGTGCTTTGACACTTGAAGTGTCCTCATGAGAATACACTACCCTTTTGTCACTGTTTGCTACAATAGGCTTGTCAGGACATCTATAGGTTGGGTGACCTAATTGTCCACACTAATAGAACTTCATAATTGCAAAGTATGAGCTATTCCTTCCTCATGTTCCTCTGCTAGGACTACCATGATTACCCCTGCTTCTGTTATAGCCCCCTCTTGGACTTCTTTCAGTACTCTGCTTTGTCAACTTGTTCTCACCTTGTGACCTTTGCTCACTACCTATTCCTTGGTAGCCTCCTCTTTGAACCCTTTGGTCTCTTCCTCTACCTCTATTATTCTTGAAGCTAGAGTCACCTTTCTTCTTGTTCTTCTCCTCCACTCTTATGGCTAGTTGATGACACTTTTGTATTGTATTTGGTGTCCATAGGCTAATCTCCTCTTGGATGTTCCATTTAAATCCACCCAAGTATCTTGCCACTTTGATTGACTCCTCTTCTTGTAGTTTAGACCTTAGAAACAATCTTTGGAATTCCTCTATGTATGGGCCACATCTAGGTCTTTTTGCTTCAAATTTTATCTTTTTCTATGAAGTTGGATCTCATAGTCTTCAAGGAGATAATTCTCCTTCAGCTTGGTCACCATTGCATTCCAATTTTATATGGGTTGTTTACCCATCCTTACCCTCTCATCTTGAAGGTATTTCCACTAGGTCAAGGCTAACCCTATGAGTCTTGATTTGGATACCTTAATCTTTTGTACTTCAGTCACACCCTCACACTTGAAATGGTTCTCCATTCCTTCAATCCAATCCATGACTACTTCAATGTCCATCTTTCCACTAAATAAAGGAATTCCTTCTAATGCTTTTCCACCTAATGCTTTGATGGCCTTCAAGAATGGCTCTTCATTCAAGATAGTGTCTGGTTCAAGAATGATGTCTTCCTCAGCAACCTTCTTACCCCTATCACTACTTTCCACTCCTTCTCTTCTTCTAGCTTCTTCATTAGCAACTTATTCTAGCCTTATCCTCATTCCTTCTAAGGCTTCCTCAAGGAGTCAATTATTTTCCTTTTTCTCATCCACTTACTTAGCTAACTCTGCATTTTTCACCATATTTGACTCTCCTACTAATTCACTAGTAGCTACAGATATACACCAAATTCCCAAGTTTCTCAACTTGCTTAGATACCACTCTAATGTAACACTAGTCTTGCTCAAACCCTAAAATATTCTAGGTTTTCTTAAGGCCACTTTTCTAACCTATCAGGGTTCTTCTCTTACCCTAATCTCCAAGGAATCTCCACTCAAGATCCTTCTCCTTTAACTAGTGAACACCAATCAAGTAGAACAAAAACTCACCATAGTTCCTCCAAGGTTCTTGCTAGCCTTTCTTGCTCCATCTTCACAAACTTCCAAACTGGCCCAAGATGATTAAAAACCACTCCACAGAGATAAGTAGGGTCTTTATGATGTTACTAATATCATTTTCAATGCTTGAAAACACATTTTGCATTTGAACCCTAATCGAGTTCCAAGAAACACAATAATTGCTTTCCAAATAGGGCTACAAGAAATTAGGCCTAATTAGGCTCTTTTTCTGCAATAACTCACAAAAAGTCTTAACAAGTATGGAAAAAAACTTTAGATTCTAGCACCCTTTATCAAGACACTAAATATTTTCTAGGTCTTGGATTTTCAGACTGTCCATATAGTCCTTCCTACAAAAAAGCCTATAATTCAAGGTTTTAGGGCTTTTAAAGCATGTCTAACAGAATCCTTGTTTTCACCATCAAAACTTGAACATGAACACTTCCCATTGAATTTGGTACTTCAAGACACATAACCCTACCTCTCTCCAAGCTCTTATTGAAGCTACCAATGTCTTCAATCCTCCTTATCAGCTCTGCACTACACTGTGACCCCTAGCCATGCAACTCTGGATCGCCTAAGGCATCACCTTAAAAATAGCTCCCATGCTTTCTTGGGCCCCTCCTTTGCTATACAGTATATACATGGAGTCACATTCCAGATCCCAAAGGCCCATGCAAGTTCCACAATGGAAAATAGACTTATGGCTCCATATGCACAAGATGCCTTATTCAGGCTAGTGACTGGACAGAAATTAAAAGAATTTACAAAAGAAAATAAAACTATGTAAAATGTAAATCTACCTCCACACAAAGTCCTAAAACAATCTACATTAACATAAAAAAAATCTATAGTAGATTATCTAATCCACCTCAATGCCAAATGCTTAGAAAATACACAAATTGTAACAGTTCTTTGATTATACAGTCCGTACACACTATGACACAATAATTCCAACCCTTAAAAAAGATCAAGGATTGCCTTAAGTAGTTGACCAAGGCACAAAATGATCAGTTTTAGACAGTTATCTAACCAATTTCTCAAAGTTACAAATTTTCAACAAATGTTGTCAATGACAACATTGACAACTTTTACATTTTTCTAGATTTTCTATCTAAACTTGGTCAAAAGTCCACCAATCTTCACCAAATTCCTATCTAAGGTGTTTTAACAATGAAATAGGACCTCAAGTCCCTTACTTGTCCAATTGAACATCATAATGGACAAAACACCCTATTTTGACCTAAAGTAGACTTTCTTGAAAATAAGGTCTCTAAAGACCTATCAAGGCATCTTATCCTAACACACCACACACTAGGACTAGATTAGCCCCTTATTACTCTAGTGGTTTGGCTAGAACCACTATAGGCAAAAAACATCAAAGAAGCCCTAAGTCATATTGCATATTTTAGCCCTACCTAGGTGCTCCTGCACCAAAATGATAACATAGTAAATGCAACACCATAACACAATCCTTTGTTGTCGAGGAAACCCTGTTAAAGGTAAAACCCCGGTGGGAATTAGAACCAAAAAATAATGTACTGAGAGTATAGTATCCTTGCTAAAATATTTAGCCCTATTAGGAGACAAGAGTAATAGTAGGGTCACTACCCAGGCACACTACCTAAAGAAGATTAAATCTGCCCTCAGGACTTACTATCTGAAATACAATTGTATATAAGAAATATACAATCTAGTGAACTGTCTCATAGAAATTGTCTTTGTTTGATTATTTCTAATGAAGTCTCTTAATCACATCCTCTACTCTACATCCATCAGACTTCACATAACCTACCTCACAACTTCCACACTTTGTTGTTACTACACTTCCATAAAAGAAAACAATCTTTCTTTTATACAAATTTATAATAAGAAAATAGTTCGGCCAATTGAGACTTCCCCAATGCACAAATAATTACTTAACCCCTTGCTAAGATACACACAATACCTATAAAAAGTAAACATCAATTACAATTCATCAAATATAATCTAACATCTGTAATCCATGCTCGCACTCCACAATACACGCTACATCTCTAAAGTCAGACCCAAATAGGTCTACTCCATGACACATGCCACAAATAACGTCACCAAGAGTCCTAAAACCCAAGAATCATAAAAAACATTCCTCAACATGTTTCCTGACATTCTCCAAGGTGGCATATCATGAATCCTTATCACACTCAAGTTATCTTCAAAAGATAGAGACTAACTCTATCAAAGATCATTGTCACAGTCCAATACCCAGTCTTCACTAAAACATATGTAACTCACTCCATCTAAAATATTAAGCCATGTGACCTTAGAAATAAGATCACAACACATTCCTATACATATCATAATCTTTGCTCATTCTGAAACAACTATACAGTACCTGTACACTTCTGTCAGTCATTAAGCAACAGTAATAACTAGTCTGTTCTTCCTTCATAGAAACATATGTTAACATCAGTGACAAAAGATGAATGCCAACAACAACAAAAACAACAAAAACCAATTCCAACACTACTTATATGTGTCATTTTCAACTTCAACATAAAAAATGCCCCAACTGAACCTGCAATCTCCCAGAAACAAGATTAGCCTATTGGGGAGTGAAGCCCAATGTACTTCCTCTTCCTTCCCTCCCTTTCTCTTGACCTTTCACATTCTTTGTAAATCTCTCTATAAGAGTTGTTTCCGCTACTATTTTTTGTGTGGTTTATGGTTAGCTAATGAGATACTGTATGTATTCAAACATAGATCTAATTAATAAAGGATTCCCCTAGGGAAGTGTGGATGTAGGCTTATTATCGAACCACGATAAATTCAGTGTTGTCTTTTGATTGTGTGTTCTGATTTCATTTTATTTTATTTTATTTCATCTTTCAATCTTCACAATTGGTATCAGAGAAATGTAGATTTGTTGTTGGTTTTTTCGGTGGTTAAAATTTTGAAACCATGGAAGAGTTGAAGGTGCAGAAATTCTTAGGCAAGAATTTTAGTCTATGGAAGGTACAAATGGAATTGTTATTAATTAAGATCTTGCGCTTCCTTTAGAGGGGAAAATAAAGAAACTATGAATGATGTCAAATGAAGATTGAGAGACCTTGGACAAGAAGGTGAGGGCATCAATATTCCTTTCTCTATCCAATAATATTTTGTTTAATGTCACAACCTCAACAACAACGAAGGCAGTATGGTACAAGTTAACAACCACATATGTAATGGCTTCAACTGTAAATAAATTTTTCACCATGAAGAAGTTGTACAAACTCAAGATGAGAGAAGGTGGAACCATGCCAAACCACCTTAATGAATTTGATACCTTGATCATTCAGGAAAATTCCATTGGCATGACACAAGACAATGAGAGCCAAGTTGTTCTCTTATTATGCTCTCTACCAAGCATGTGGGATGGGGTTATAATAGCAATTAGCACTACGACATCAAGCTCGAAAAAGTTAGTTTTTGATGAAATTTCAGCTACTCTTCTCAATGAAGACATGAGAAGGAAAAATGATGAGCCTTCTAATAGAGAAGCCTTAACAGTAGTGAGTACTGAAAATAGAGGAAGGAGCCATGAGAGAGACAAAAATTTCAACAAAAAAAGAATGTCCAAATCTGCAAGAAGATCAAGTTCTAAAGGGAGAAATGGGGATTGTTGGTTTTGTGGAAAACTGGGTCACATAAAGAAGAATTGCGGCTCTTACAAAAAGGAAAAAGATAAAGTTAGGGACAACAAAGCTAATATCACTTGTGAAAAATATGATGGTATTTTAATACTTTTAACAAGTTACACCACTTCAAATTCATGGGTGCTTGATTATGGTGCTTCGTTTCATGCCTCTTCTTGTACAGAGGCTTTCACAAATTACCAAGAAGATCAATTTGGAAGGGTGTTCTTGGGTGATAACAAAGCTTTTGAAATCATTGGAAAAGGTGATGTTCTCTTATCATTACAAGATGGAAGCACGTGGTTATTAAAGGATGTTTTTTATGTCTCTAAATTGAAGAGAAATATGATTTATATTTCTCAACTTCACACTCAAGGATGCCATACTTTCTTCAATCCTGACACTTGGAAAGTAACCAAGGGATCTTTGGTGATTGCAAAAGGAGATAGGATTTGTAGTTTGTATATTGTAGATAACAATGGTTAAGCGGAAGCTGCTATGTCGAGTGTGGATAGAAACTCGGAGTTGTGATATCAAAGGCTTGGACACATGAGTTGGAAAGGGCTTGATGTTATGCTAAAGAGAGATCAATTACCGAGATTAAAATTGATTGATTTACAATTTTGTGAGCATTGTTTCTACAGAAAGTAGAAGTGGGTTAGCTTCTTGAAGACCGGTAATGAAAAAAAGGGTGCACCTTAGGAGCTAGTTCATTCAGATAGCTTTGGACCAATTGAGGTAACCTCTATTGGAGGCGCTAATTATTTTGTTACTTTTCTAGATGATTACACCCAAAAGGTATGGATTTATATGGAGTCCAAGAAATCAAAAGTATTCTCTAAATTCAAAATTTCCAAAGCTCTTATTGAAAATCAGATTGGGCACAAGATTAAGTCTCTAAAAACAGATAATGGAGGAGAGTTTTTCTCCTCAGAATTTGACTCTTTTTGTGCAAATAATGGTATTTGTAAAATTAAAATTGTTCCATTTACTCCTCAAGGAGAATGGAGCAGTTGAAAGATTGAATAGAACGATCCTTGAACGAGCACATTGTATGCTCTCTAATGTTGGTTTGGGAAAAGAATTTTGGGTTGAGGCATGTAATACAATGGTTTATTTGATCAACCAAAGTCCTTCGTCACGGTTGGATTTTGGTATTTCAGAAGAAGAATGGCTCGAAAAGAGGATCTCTTACTCACACATCCAGTTATTTGGATGTGAAGTCTATGTTCATGTCCCTACAGAAAAGAGGACAAAGTTGGATTTCAAATCACAAAAGGGTATCTTTGTGGGCTATGGCGAAGACCAATTTGGATTTAAATTATAGGATCTTATTAATTGGAAGATTATATGAAGCTGAGATGTAGTATTCAATGAGAAGACCTTTCCAGCATTACAAACAGAGGAGAAATTAGTAATAGAATATGTGCCCCTTTCAATTTTTCAAAATAATCAATCATAAAGGTTATCTGGAAATAACCTACAAAGAATAGGTGGAATTCTAAATGTAATCTCATAGCCTTCACCGACATTATTTTTATTCTCTGCCCCTATTTCATCTCCCTCAACTTCTAGCTATGATCATCACACCACTCCAATTAGTTTGAATTCACCATGCTCTATTTTTGAATCCTTATAAAGGGATATACATCATCCCATGTCACATGGAGATGAAAACTTGGGTTATGAAAACAAAATTGGACCAGATGGTATGGTTATTAGCATTCACGGCATGGTAAATACTCATGATGACATGGTAACTAGTCTGCACGACACATCAACTGATCTAGACAGAGTGTTGAATGGTCTGAACCACAGAGTCTTGCCTAATAATGACTCTGACTTGACTCCACATGGTGGTAATGATAGGTTTGGGAATAATGCTCGTGGTGATGCTACGTTTTATGGTGCTCCTTTTCCGTCAACTATCCCTATTCTTTCCAAACATTATGCTCTTATGAACTCCACAATTTCTGTAGATTCCACATATGCTAGAAATGGTTTAGCAGCACATGGACATTCATCTATGAAAGGAACCATTGACAGAGATGAACAAGTCACAATTAGTCCTATGCAGTCACAAAGAGATGGTTTCAATAGGAGAGGTGCCACACATCCTTCTCTCTCCAATAAAAATTTCAGTGAACACGCACCTACTAGAAAAATTTATCATCAGAATAGAGCATTGAATTAGGACATAATCACGAGTTGAGGAGGTCTACAAGACAGAGAAAACCCCCTTCTAAATTCTCTAATTACAAGCTTTTTTTTGTAGAAGATGCATAGCCTATGTTATTAATTTCTGATGAGAGAGAGCTAGCAACCTTTAAAGATGCTATGAAGGATGCAAACTCTGATCAATGGAAGGATGCAATGCGAGAAGAAATGGAGTCTCTAATCAAGAACCAAACATGGGATTTGGTGTCTCTTTCACCTAACCAAAAGGCATTAAGGAATACATGGGTTTACAAAATAAAAGAAGAAGATGGAGGCAGAAACTAATTTTGTGCCAGACTAGTTGTCAAGGGGTATGCTCAGCAGCAAGGCATTGATTTTGATGAAATTTTCTCTCCACTGGTAAAGATGACTACCATCCGGGTAGTTCTGAGTTTAGTAGCCACTTGGGATCTCGAGCTTGAACAATTAGATGTTAAGACAACCTTCTTACATGGAGATGTTGATGAAGAGTTATATATCTATCAGCCTGAAGGATTTGTTAAAAAGGGACAGGAGCTTCTCTATTGCAGATTGAAGTGGAGCTTATATGGGCTTAAGAAAGCCCCAGGTTAGTGGTATCTAAAATTTGATCAATTTATGCTTGAGCATAAGTTTGTTCACTCGGAAGCTGATCCATGTGTGTATTTAAAACAGTTGCCTAGTGGTGGATTTGTTATACTTTTACTTTATGTGGATGACATGTTAGTCACTGACACTAGCATGAAGTTTGTTCTTGAGCTTAAGAAGCAGTTAGCTAGCATATTTTCCATGAAAGATTTGGGAGCAACGAAAAGGATTCTTGGCATGACTATTATTCAGGATAGAAATAAGAAGGAACTTTGGCTATCTCAAAAAAAATACCTTGAGAAGGTATTGGATAGATTTGGTATGTTAGAAGCTAAGTCGATAAGCATTCCCTTAGCTTCTCATTTTAGGTTGGTAGCTTAAATGTGTCCTAAAACACAAGAGGATCAAGATTTCATGAAAGACATCCATTATACATCTGCAGTTGGGAGCATTATGTATGCCATGATTTTTACTCATCCAGACATTGCTCATGTAGTGGGAGTAGTTAGCAGATATATGAATAATCTAGGAAACCTCATTGGGAGGTTGTTAAATGGATCCTTAGGTACTTAAAAGGTACCTCTAATTTTTCTTTATGTTTTGGAAAGGATAAGGCATGATTGCAAGGATTTGTGGATTCTAATCTTGGTGGAGACTTAGATAAATGGAGATCCACTTATGGTTATGTTTTTACATTTGCTGGGGTAGCAATCAATTGGGGCTCTAAATTGCAACATTTAGTTACTCAATCATCCGCAGAGGCTGAGTACATGGTGTTGGTGCCCAAAAATGCTGAATTGGATTTCCTATGGACTTGCCAATCCAATGTTTGGAAAACCAATTGTTTTTGGCCAACTAACGGGAATGATCGATTATGATCCTCTTCCCCTACACTTCTAGCTCTGCAAGACCAAGGTGAGTGAACCTTTACCTTAACCACTATCTATTAGTTTAAGGCATTTTATAGCAGATAAATTGTGTATAGAATTCAACTGATCTCTCAAGATGGCAAGTAGGCTTGAATAAATCAAATTGCAAGCAATATTTCATAAACTATAAACTGAAATACTTTGAGTAATTGAAAGAATGTTTAGTAAATATGTATGTAAATTGAAATAAAAATATAGATAAGAAATCATAAAACTATAAAAATGAATTGAGTAACTATAATCCAAATAATGATTAGACCAATGCCTTATTCTATCACGGGCAATAGAGTCAAGATCATTCCAATCTTATGTTCAACCTCAAAGACAATTTTACAAGAAAACTTATCACTTCAAAGGTGTTATGGAATGTACATGCAACCTAAAACAAATTTAGAGATATTTTAAAAAGGTAATACTTCTCAGATGACAGCCCAATTGACCGGGGCATCAATCAA
>MU227699.1:2121351-2140600 GCA_018584345.1 Thuja plicata
GACAACCCAATTGACCGGGCCATCAATCAATAGAATTTAACCATGCAAAATGAGAAAACCAATTGAAAATATAGACTATGAATCAAATCAGGAAGCATGCACATCAAACTATCACTTTGAAGAAGTTATATTGGTTTAACCGAGGGACTAATTGTAAAATAATAATGAAACTATTACACATGTGAAATAAAAAGGACTTATCTTTATTGATTTTGAAAAAATAGTACATCCAAGTCCATGCTATACATGTTGATTAAAAACTATCCAAATATGTGAAATTGTATTATATTGTATTGTCTCTTCTTTAAATTTTACATGATGTATATATATGTGTTTGAGTGGCTTTCACACCTCCTCAAGGTGAAAAGACACAACCCTTATTATAAAATATTTTGAAAAAACACTAAACTAACTAAAAAATAACTACCTAACTTTCAGATTTGGCTTTGGTTGAAAATCCAAAACACATCATGAAAAGCTTAGATTTTTTCTGGAGATAGGAAATTTGATTTCCCGAACTGGGTCGGTTTTAGATTTTTAAAATTCGACCATCTTCAACCTCTATGGGCATCATCTTTGTAGCAGGTTGAAATTCCAGCATTTTCTGAATGCTTCGATTAGTTAGTTCTATTTATTCGTGTCATAAAGCTTCCTTCCTTTAATTTTTTTAGTATGGAGAAACTTGATTCTTGATAATGGATTGGGACTTCTAAATTCTCAAAATTTAGGGTACCGCCACATGGTTCTTTTCGAAGGAGCCAAGGAGATGATATAGTTGCAGTTGTTGTTGAAAGAATTAGGCTTGAAGCAATCAAATTTTGTTATTTTTGTGACAATAGTAGTGTCATTTTCATGACTAAACATCATACTTCTCAGTGATTTCCAAACACATTGAGTTGTGTTATCATTATATTCGACATATGGTTGAAGAGGGCAAGCTTCATGTGGAGAAGATTGACACCAAGATAAACCCAGCTGATGCTTTCACAAAGCTTGTTACGATGGGAGAAGTTCAAGTTTTGCCGAGCTTCTCTCAGCATTTCCAGAATGTAATAGCGGAATCACAATGAGGGAATTTCCTTGTTGCAAAAGTCATTGGTCTTCAAGTGGGATATTGTTGGGGAGTGAATCCCAACAGGCTTCCTCTTCCTTCCTACCCTTTCTCTTAACCTTTCACATTCTTTGTAAATCTCTCTATAAGAGTTGTTTCTGTTGCTATTTGTTGTGTGGTTTCTGGTTAGCTAATGAGCTATTGTATGTATTTAAACATAAATATAATTAATAAAGTATTCCGTTTCTGAAGTGTGGATGTAGGATTATTGCCAAACCATGATAAATTCGGTGTTGTCTTCTGATTGAGTTTTCTGATTTCATTTGCTTTTATTTTCTTTTATCTTTCAATCTTCAGATAGTCAATGTCTCGAGGATATACACTAGCACTGGAAATAATGAGTTTTGGCCTGAAAATAGCAATTTTCTCAAGCATTTCATAATCAATGAGTCATGTGGATTCATCCAAATGTATCACATGGGTTTAAAATAAATAGATGTAACAAATATCTCTTTGCAATGATGAAGTAGCATATCTCTTTGCTCTGATGAACCTATGAGTGATTTGAATTCATCCAATCATATGGTATGGGTTCAAAATAAATAGATACAGCCTATGCTCCATGGGGACATGTCCCCTATGTTTTTTGATCCATCTCATACCAGGGACAGAATGGGGACGTGGGGACAGTTTTTTGTCGTTCCCCAAGCCGTTCCCAAACAGGCCAAATTGGGGACCGTCCCTGAAATGACATTTTTGAGACCAATTGAAATGGGAGGATGAGAATAAGTACCGAGGATGGTGTGGCATTCCCCCATCCGTCCCTTGTACTGATTCCCGTCCCCCTTTTCCCAACCGACACTTGGACGATGATTGAGCCAAAAAAATTTTTTTTTTAATTTTTCTTTGATCGCGCAAGGACCACATAGCTTCTAAATTATAATAAAATAATCTAAACCCTATTTTGACCATTATGTTATTGATTTTGATTATTATGGACATCTGATTATGGAGTTGAACTTCTATGTTATTGTTTACTATTTACTTTTAGTATTTTAGTTGGACTTCTCTTTATGTCATTTTGAATTTATGCATGATACTTGGAGCCTTTGGGCATTTTTGCTATTTGTATGCCATATTTTTACAATGAAAGTACTTAGTATTTGAATTTTGTTAATTTTCTATGTATTGAGCCTCTAAAATGTCTATGATGAATGGTTTATCAATTTAATGATATGCATATTTGAATTCTCTCTATATATAAAAATTCCCCTATATTTTTATATTGCCATCCCCTAAAGTCCTGTCCCCTATTCTGGCTTTGACCTGTACCCGTACCGAAAACATGTCCCTATCCTCATCTCCTAAAACATCCCAGTCCCTATCCCCGAAACTCTGTGAAGCATTAAATATAACAAATAGTCATCTTTTAATCATGAACCCCATGAGACATGCTCTCCCGTGTGGCATGTCCAAGCACATTATCTGATCATGTGGATGGACTATGGAGACATATAGATAGAAAATTGTCAGGGGGAGTCAAAAAATGGCCAAACATTAAAACCCCCTATAACTATTGTCAAGACAAAATGCTGTCAAAATCCTATCCTGGCAAAAACCTCACTTTGATTATTCAATACATCGCCACCATGGTGTATTTTTCCAGAAGGCATTTTGAATACTTGTTTGTTAGGCATGATCCTATAGTTTCATCCTACTTGAGATGCAAAATTCTCAGAATTAATAGGTTCCAAGCATTTGAACTGGAGTCGCTTTCCTTGATTGATAATTGAATATATTTCAAGATCAGATCTGCTCAAAGTAGGATCAAAAAAGTTGTGCAGAATGTTGAACCCTTCCGGAAACCAATCACGCTCAAACAGGAAAAGATCTACAAGATGGATAGGCTCTGCCATTTTTCTCATTTTCTATATTTCTTCTGGAAGGAAATGCAAAGTAATTATGGTGTTGCGCGATAATACCTAAATTTACATTCCAAACAGAATACCCATTTCCACTACTTCAGTACCCATGATAATCTGGACTAAATATTTGCAACAATATAATATATTTCTCCAATGCCCACTTCAGTGTTTCATCAAAATCCGCTTAGTGTGCATCAAACTTGCTTGGAAGTTTCTCAAGCCCTTCCACAAGAATTATGTCAAACACTTCCCCTGCCTTTTCCTACATTTTCATGTTTTGCATACTGTCCATCTATGTTATCTTTTGGTAAAATCCCCCTTTCATCATGTTTTGATGGACATCCATACTCTCTTCCAAATGATGACTTTGATGCAGGCGTGGAAGTTGCTCACAAATCCTCCCTAAAACTATTTTTGACGAATCCATTTTCAACATTTACTTCAATCATGACACTCGATGAGACCACATTTTTTTGAAGCATTTTTTCAAATTGTTCACACACCCATTTCTCGATTCAACTCTCCCCATACAACATTAAACAGTTTCCGTGCTTTGACTATGTTTCAAAATCTGCAAACAGTACATCTATTTGAGGAATAATGTGAAACAGTTGGCGTAGCATATCGATATTCGACAAAAATGCCCCTTCCATTATTTGTTGATACCGTTCGAAACCATTCAAATTCAACACATGTTTACTACATTCAATTGTGACGTGAAGGTACTGGATTTATGCCCACCATTTGCATTTGCATTTGATTAAAAGTTTTTCAATCCTTGTCAAGGAACTCATTTTTAATGTATGCATTCATGTCACCACGTAAAAGCATCCTCTGCAAGGGTTTCATATTCCCACGCCACTTTCCACTATGGACCATGCAAATATTTGCACCGTGCAATCCGGTATTGAACTTTGAATTCATCAATTTGGGTTCAGTTTCCAACTTCACTTTCTCCAATTGCAAATTCCTACTCTTAAATATCCTTGAAGCTTAACTTAGATACCTCTCGATTAAATTGACAATTTTAAACCTTTCACATTGATGAACTATTTAATAAAAATAAATTTTAACTTTTACATTTGATAATATATAAATGTGTGAATGAATGGGTTTTGGATTTCTTGGTGAAGTTGAAAAGTTCTTAAAGAGTCCATCATGAATCAAGTTTTTCAATTGAATTTTTATAATTTCAAATATTTTTTTAATTTATTTTAATTTTAATATTTATTTGTAAATTGGGTTCTTATAATTTTGAGTTTTAAAAAAATAATAATTTAACCCCTAACATTACACAAATGAGCATTTTAATTAGGCTTTGAACTCAATTAACTTAATAATTTGGCTAACTCAGTGTTAGTCACCATGGTTTTACCTTTCTCTAAACTTCAAGGTGTATTCTCTCCCACTGATTCAGTAGACTAAAACATCCAGCACAAGCCTGATCTTTAACCAAGCTCTGATACCAATATGATGTAAGTGCTCCAAATGGCTTGCTTTCACAATCTCCTAAGAAGATCTTCTTTATCTTCTTCAAGGATCCTAATCTCCTCAAGGTCCTTATTAGGCTTAGATCATTAACTAAGTCCTAATCCTACTCTTCTCTAAGAGTCTCCACTTTGTGCTTCACCTTTGAAAGAAAACCAAGAAAACCAAGAAATTAAGTTTTCAAAAACTGAAGCCTTAATGGAATATTAATCATTAATTAATAATTAAAAGAAATGCTTTATTTTCAATTTCCACTTAAAGCAATGCACAACTCAACTTTATAATATAAAAACAAAGTCATAATTAAAAATGCATGAGAATATTTCTATTTAAATAAATCAATTAATCATGCAACTTAAAGAAATACTCAATAATGCAACTTGCACAATTAATTACAATAATTGAGTTTAATATTTATTAAATCTCAATTATTTAAATCAAGACTTAATATTTAAATCAATTAATTAAATATAGGAATTTAATTAATATTTAATTATTAAATAGCCATATATTTATATATCAATGTTTTAACCTTATTAAAGATGCAATTATTAACATTAATATTTACCATAAATAATCATTAAATAAATCAAGCCAAAAGAATCATTATATCAATTGAAACCCATCTAATCAGAAAAATAATTGAAACAAACACACAAGCACACACAGAAAGGCTCATGAATCTACATCACTTGATGGATTCAGATTGGATATTCAATCAGATTCTTATCCATTTCTAGGAAAAAATAAAGGTTTAGGGTAGGGATTTAGCCTGAATATTATCTCCCCTCTCTTACCATTAAGACATTGCGATAGGGCACGCTCACTCCTACCAATTCAGTGAAGACATAGCCCAGTACTTGCAAACCTATCATCACAAAGACAAACATACATGCATATAATATAACAAACAATGGTTGAGACTAGTTTATCATGTGGATCTCGTTGAAGTAAGTTGTTATGCCCTGCATCCCCGTCCCTACATTTTGTGTGCAAAATGTTCGGTCCCCCCCTTTTTTATTTTGTTTGTTTTTGCTTGCGGCTCTTGCCTTATCTTTTTTCCCTTTTGTTTTCTTTCTCTGGGGTTATCTTCCCCGTTGTTGTGTTTTGTTTGTTTGGTTTTCTATGTCTGGGACTCTGGTCCCAGAGGTCGTTCTTCATTGGGAGCCAGACTCCGGGCTCCGGGATTCTTCGCCATGATGTTCTTAAGATCATCGTCGCGGGGAATCCCCAGGCCCGGGGTCCAGAGGTTTGCTTGTCCGGGGAATGCCAGAAGGAGGTGGATTTCCCTTTTTACCATGAGTATAAAGAGAACTTATCTATCACTTTCACATTTATCATGATTAAAACACTCGAGCACTCAGAGAAATTTAAGAGTGATTATAGAGCGATTTGCAGGGAGTTAGCTATAATCAGTGCTTAACACTTCCATCCTTCTCAGGCGATTGTGAGTGCTTCGTGGTGGCAGACTGTGACCGTTTGACAATTGTAGTTGTTGCAGAGCTCCCATGGTAACTTCTTCCTTTCCTCCACCTTTCGGCATTCTCAGGTTGGTTTCTCTATTCCCGTCGGTTTTTCTTTCCATTTGTCTGGTGTTTCTTTCATCATTTGTTTGTTTGTTGTCTTTTTGTTTTGTTTGTTTCCTATTTTCTGGTTTTGCCACCCATTGGTGGGTTGGCTCTACCAGAGGTTTGTCTGCCCTCTATGCAGAAGTGGTCAGTTTGTAGAATATGTAGATAGCTGTATATACTTTGCCTTGCCTGGTTGCCTGCGGACGTCGTTCCACAGTGTATATGTGTGTACATTTGTGTATTTTTGGTGTATATCCCTCTGTTCCTATGTATATATCCCTTAGCTTTCATGTATATCCTTCCAGATGGCTTGGTAGGGTGGTCGAGTCACCTGTGTCGCTGGTTTTTTGCCCATGAGTTTGTTTCAGGGCAGAAAACCACCTATTTGAAACTCGGCTCTCGACCAGTTTCAAACAAGTGGTTTTCTCTCTCTTCCATAAAACCAATCAGACCCTCATTTATATCCCATGTGCACAATCAATTCTAGCCAAGTGGCCTTCACTTTTCATGCGTTCGGATAGTTGGCTCCGTCGTCATCGCCATAACTCCTATTTAATACCCATGCACGTGGCGCCCATGTGGGCTTGATGACTCACCTTTTTACACGTCCTCACCAATGATAAATTCTCTGGGCTCCAGGTCTCCTACCATCATCCATCCTGCATCTTTACCAAGTGTGATAAATCCCCAGACTCGGATGTTTAGTAAAAATCTCAAGTTCATGTGATGCGTGTGCTTTTTGGTTATTTTTGAATGAAACTAACTTTTCAGGAAGAGTGAGCATCACGGTGGTAAGATCTTCAGACTCTGGAATATTTATCTGATTAATACATTCTGACGGTCGCTTTGTCCCACAGGTTTTCAGAGTTCACTTCCCAAGTATGTCTGAAGCATCTACATCCTCTCCACCCGAAAGTCCAGAGCTACCTTCTGTGGCGGCCACCAGGGCGGCAGTAAAATCCAAAATGGAGAAAGCCCTAGAGAAGATGCCCTTGACCATGAAGTTCATGCAAGACAATGTCATTATAGGCTCAAAGATCGAGTCCAAAGTTAAGCTTATTACCGATACCAGCGTCGGGACATGGCTAGAAATGCAGGCCTTGGTAAAAATCATGTACATCCAGGGACAGGTTGGGGATCAGCTGGCAATCAATGTCAGGGACTCCAGAATCCTCAAGGTGGCTTGTTTCCTGTGATCTGTGCAATCTCCAGAGATTATCTTGATGCTATCCACCAATTACAACTCTTTTTTTTGGGTTGTTATGCTTGCAGCCGCAGAACCAACCAGATACCCTACTCCTCTGGTATCCCTTGACCTAGTCACATTCCAGGCAGGTATGGGAATCCCACAATTTTCCAAGGCCTCAGTGGTTACAAGGACATATGCCTTGACCCAATTCACACAGTTAAAGGATGCCGCCCAGGTATACATGAATACCCATTGGCTCAAGGTTCCAAAGAGGGACCCCAAGAGAATGAAGATAGAGATTCCCCGCTCAAATTTCAAAGAGAGCATTCAGATGGGAATGATAACATTGGCCTGGGTCTTTGGGTATCCCACCACCCAAGAATTTGCTAAATGGATGTGTTACTTCCTCCTTGGCATCTCCACCAAGGGACGATACTTTGACTGGGCAACAATAATCTCCAACAATGTTGACTCCCAGTTCCTTCAACTGAATAGGAAGAAGAAATTTTACATGTCTTCCTATGTTTTCTAGGCCCTGGTGTAGCAGAGACCCCACGCCCATGGCCTACTTATAGACAGCGTGCTCAGGATTGGCCCAGGACAAAAGGCACCGTGGGACCATTTCCCACAAGTTCAATGGGAAGCCAGCTTCCCCAATTTTTGCTGGGTAAATGATGCGTTCATTTATTATCATCTGCTCACACCCATTGGGGATGCAAGATACCGCCTATCCTCAGAGGTGATGAATTTGGTCCATAGTTATGGACACTGCTACATCCAGTTCCAACAACACACTTACATTAGGGTCACCGGCTTCTCTGGGAAACCCTACTTGTTGCCCAAACACTGTGGGGACAAGATCATGCTCTTGGAATACTGCAGATAAATAATGGAGGTGCATGCCCTCTTTTCTTTGAAAAAGATACCCAACATTCCATTCCCAATCATCTATAGGAACTACACATGCATCCTGGTCACCGCAAAGGAGGCAGACAATGAATTGAAAAGTTACAACTTGGAAGAGTTTTACTTGGCGCAGAAAATTTTTGACCTGCATGGCAAGATTGCAACGGCTCTGCCCCAGGCTTCAGAGCCCCATCACATCCATATGGAGGATTTCTAGGTAGATTTCCAAGATGACATGGAGGTGCGGAGCTGGAACTACGTCAAAATGATGACCGACATGATGCAAAAGTTGAAGCTCCGGAGGTTTTCGGAGGACTTCTCAGATGTCACCCCCACTATCGATCCCCAGTACAAGGAAAAGGGGATCGATACAAGGACTCTTTCATTGGTAAACTAGGATGCCCAGGAAGGGCCTATAATTGAGGACTTCACTCGAGAGGTGGTTGAGAGAAGTCATGCCTATTTCAAAAAGGTGTGCCCCAGAAGTACCCGCCGAGCAGCCCAGCCAGCACCAAAATTGACTCCGGGGGCTGGGACTTCTTCCCAAAGAGTTGATAAAGGTAAAGAGAAAGAGATGACCCCTCCTGCACAAGAAGTCCCCATAAAAGAGAAAATAAATCAATCAGTGGAAGCCTCCTAGTAGATGAGGGAGAAATTAATAACATAGCTGGCTACTCCAACGCTCATGGCTGGGCCAATTCGTCCCTCTTCCTCCCCGCCGCTGGCAGCCTTAATGGTAAAGGCAACATGCATGGATCCCATGGAAGTGGCAGCAATAAGGGATGCAGGGCCACCTTTGGTTACCCGAAGAAAGAAAAGGCTCAATAAAAATCCTAAGGTAGAACTGGGGTTGGGAACATCCCAAGCCCAACAAGTAGAAATCCTCTCTTCTAGTTCCCTGGAACTGGAGAAGGAAACAGAGCCTGCTGAAGTCCTGTCCAGTCCCCTTGCGTAGGAGGAATTTGATGATGTTTTTGCAACCGATGAGTTTGAAAACCTCCAGGGGGACAATAGACAAGCAGGGACAGAAGTCCCAGAGGCAGAACCAGCAGCTGTAGAGCAAGAAGCTATGGAACAAGAATCTGCGCAGGAGCAAGAAAAGCAGGTAGAAGAAAAAGAACTAGAGCTGGAGATTGACTCCGAGGCTCAAGAGATGTAGGGTCTGGGGGTGGACCAACAAAGGAAAGGTGAACAAATGGCATCTGCTAGGGGAACTGGACCTTCAGGAATAACCGTAACCACAGCCCCCACGTTCTAGATGCCACTCCCGGGAGCAACCTTTGGACAGGTGATTACCGCAGCCCAAACTTTAAATCTCAGCCTGGTACCTCCCCTACTGCCATAGGATGGGCTAGTAGAAGAAGAAACCCCAACAGTAGAGGCCGAGCAACAACAAGAGCAACAAGAAGAGCAGCATGAAGAGGAAATCCCCGAGGAAGCCTACCAAAGTCTAGAAAGAGTAAACAACATAGAGGACAAGGCTGAGGAGATGGAGGTTGATGAGGAAAATGTTGCTACAGAAGAAGACATAGGGAAAGGGATGGATGAGGTCAACGCCACTAAGGAGCGATAGCCGCAGGATACCAGGGAAGAACCAAGGGAACAAATTTTGGTAGGAAAGCCACCCCTACCGCCTCAGTGGTTAATAGAGAGTAGAAAAAGGAAAGCTTCGTCCACTCTTGTAACTCCTCTCTCCCTGGCCAAAATGATGGCTCAGGTCCAGGCCTCACCAAAGGCCAAGAAAGCCCAGATGGTTCATACTCTTCGAACCAGGCTGGGTGGAGAAATAGTTGCCATGGTGGCGACACCTCCCCCAGGCGTCGATGAAGCAACTGCAGAGCCCGAAGATTATAATGTTGCAGAGGTATCTCTAGGAAAAAGGGGAAAATAGGGTGAGGTGGATTTGTTGAAGGAGGCAGCAAGGGCAGTAGAGGACTGTTATGAGAAGGAAGCCCAAAGGCTCAAAGCAGAAAAGGCAAAAAATGCAAACCTTATGGGGTTGCTTATCGAGCTGGCATGACCTATCAATGTCGCTCCTCCAGAGGCTTCCACCTCTGAAGATTTACCGTAGAGTGACATAGACTCCCTGCGAACTATGAAGAAGAAAGCCCAGGCAGTGGACGAGTGGGTCACCCTACAGATAGGAAACACCCGACGTTTCCTGGTATCCACCGTCCTAGATTTATATACGGCCGGACATGTTATACACTAGGCAGAGACTCTTATTGACCTGTGGGAGGGTGATATCGAGAATTACCAACCATGGAAGGTGGAGCTTGAATAACTCCTTGGCCTGGGAGAGGAAATGATTTCTGAATTTGGAACTCTAGGGGATGAATCATTTGATTTTGTGAGGACCCAACACACCAGACTTGACATCACATTGGAGGTAACCAAGCAACTGGTATGGTCTCTACAGGATAAAGTCAATGCGGTAAAATATTCTTTTAATTTATATAAGTCTTTTGTGATAAAGACTTTCGGGGCTGATCCCCTCAGCATAGATACATGTACACCAGAGGATTCAATTTTGAGAAGTTTTGATGAAATGATGAAGTCCTGGTATCAATCCCCAGAGGGGATAGATGGGGCCCAAATGACAAAATTAACTCGCATGGTACTTAGTGGTCACGATGCGACAAAAATGACTGACAAATTTAAAGAGATTATTCTGGACCTGGGTGAACAAATTGAGGTGACTAAGTATCGAAAGGCCAGCCTAAAAGATGTAGATGAAGATGGCATTTCCTACCTACTCCAGGCTTTCAATGATAATAAGAAACCTTGAGATTTTTCTGGGGGCCAGGGAAAACTCAAGCATTGGGTATTCTTTATTCTTTTGGGGATGTAAGTTCTCGGATCCCGGAGTCTCAGATCCAAAATTTTGTATTCTTTCAAGTGATCCGTGTCTTGGTCCCCGAGGCCGACCAGTCACTTTCAGAAGTGGTTAATAAAGGCTATCAGAAGGTGGTTGGCTACATCAAGGGGGCATCGACTTAACAGTTGGTTTTATGATAGGATGGTCTTCTTGAGGCACCGCTTAGAGGTACACCTAGTGCATTGAAGATAGGGCACCACATTTCCAATTTATGAGGCATGTAGCCTCGATCCCCAGGGGACCTACTTTCTTCCTTCTCCTTCTCGGCCCTCTTCTTGAGGCCAATTCTTCTACTATATATTCTTGTCTCATTCTTCTGACATAGCAGGCCTATTTCATCTCAAGGTCTTTTGTAGGGTGGCGCAGGTAGTACTAGCCCCCAGATATTGTATTTTATTGGAACATGATGTAAAATAGGGTTAGGGTTAGAAGAGAATTGTATAAATAGCCAGACTGGCCCATTTCCAAGAGTTGACAAAATTGATGATTTTTTTGTCCATAGCAATAGAAAGGCGATTTCTCATTTTAGTTGTAGAGCTCAATGCTCCATTGTTCTATTTTATATAGTTAGACGCTCCCCTGGAGCCATCATTATATCATGCACCAGTGCTTGTTGGAAGAGACATTAATGAAGAAGGGAAAGTTCTTTGCAATGATGTTGTTGGCATCCCTACTTCTGAGTTAATGGTATTTCATGTTTTATGTTCTTTATGTCTTCTACTTTGATATGTTAAATAGATTGACGACTTCTTTTCCCTCACTACTGATGAAATTCTAACTGATGGTTGTGTATTTCTTCAGTATTTAGTGTAGTATGTCAGAGTATTATTGATGTTCTAGACGTTTAAACATGACTATAGTTAGATGAAGTATTTCTAACCCTGCAGGATCTTTTTCATTTTATTTGCTAAGTGTAGAATGCTAGGGGAAACCTTACCTTATTTAATCTCCGGAGGGAATGAGTTGAAGAAACCAGCTATCCCCCTCGAAAAATAGTCACTTCTCCAAACTGAGCCCCACACCGTCGTGACCTGACACCCAAGTGCTTTAAGGTTCGGGGAATCTAACTCCCCCGGATAGTCTTTGCAGGAAGAGTTGGCCGATATCTCAGGTACCCAGTGATAACTTATGACTGTTGGCGGACCTGATCAGCAAAACCCTGTCAATAGAAACTGGCATGAGAAGGAGGGAATGAACTCGTCCCCCTCCCGAGATTCCAATTTTACACCTCCTGAGGGTTCCCCGAGTTATAGTTTTAAGAGTCAATCCTTCAGCGGGATTAGGTCTTTCTCCCCAGTGAAATTTGAAAGAATCCTTAGGTCTGCCCCGAACTCCAGAAGGTTTTTTGAACTCGAGCCTCCTGCTCGAAAGAAGCGGACCTCAAAAATCATACCAGCCCCTATTTTCTGGGGGTCTAGCATACCTCAGAATACCCAAACTTCTTAGGTAATCCCAGGAACCAGTGCCCAAACTACCCAACATCTAGTTCCCCCAATGGCCGCATATTTTGGAAACACCAGGTCCCCAATGGGAACTTTTCTGGGTGCAATCAATGACTTACCCTCTCACCTGGAGAAGATCTACCCATGATATGAGCACTTAGGCTGACGAACCGCAAAAGAGCATTTACAGGCATATAAGGATGCCATGAACCAACACCGGATCCAACATGAGCATGTTGTGACTCGTATGTTTCCCTTGTCTTTAGGGCAAGGTGAGTTGAACTGGTATCTTAACCTTCTCGCCAACTCCATAAATAGTTGGGAGGACATGGAGGACGCCTTCCTGGCAGCCTTTCGCATGCATGTGGACCCAACCTGGTCCCATAGCTAGCTCATCTCAATTAGGAAGGAATCCAATGAGCCTTTTACATCATTCAACCATAGGTTCCAGTGTGCCTTGAAGCGGTGCACGGGCCCTTTTATTCCATCCCTAGAAGTAACCATATAGACTTACCTTAACATGATGGACCCCTTTGTTGCCACTCTCCTTTGGACAAAAACCACCGCGGGCGACCGGGACACTTTGGCAAAAGTTTACAACCTATCTTTAGAACTAACCCATGGTCTCAACAAATCCCTGGGCAGGATTGGGTAGAATACACCCTTCAACATGATCCCCGGTAGAACTGCATATGCCGGGGGGTACAACTCCAATCTGGCAATGGGTGCCTCCTTGATGGCGATGAATCCTCCACCACCCCTGATAGACCAGCAGGCCTAGTACATTTACCCAACACAGACCTAGACGGTGCCGGGTCTAAAAAATTTTCCTTGGAATCAGCTGCAGCAGGCATAATAGTCTCAGACACAACCATCCAGAGTGCCCTTCTTCCAGTCATCTGCGGTTGGGGGATTGCCACCCTCAACTCTGGCTAATACTATTGCCTTCCTGGGAAACCAACAACAACAACCATCACATTGTGACACCAATACTTAGTTGACCGCTGAGGTTGAATCCCTCTGGCGAATGTTGTCTACCCTGACTGTGGACATGGGCCAATTGAAGGCGGGGTCCTATGCACCCCAGAATTTAAATTCCCAGAGGGGAAACATCTTCTCCGGCCAACGAAACAACAATGTCGGAGGAAGAAACTTCAACAACGGGCCTAGGCCTAACCAACAATAATGGAATAATAACGCGAACACTGGAGGCCTGCCTCTGAACCAAAATGCCAACCAAAATGGTGTTGGACCATCACATTTCACACCAGTTGTAGACTTCGAGCCCATGACTAATTGGTGTAGATTGCAAGACACAGGTTCACACAATAAGGTAAATTGTGCCACCTTGGAAAAGGTCATCATGATCTCCTAGCTAGACTGACAGCAGTCGCATGATACCACCCCTCTAGAGCCTCCTGTCCAAGAGCCAACCCATAGTGCCTTCACTTGTGACACCATCTTCTTTAGAACTTCCTGGGAGGATGAAGAGGAATCTGAATTGCAGGGATTCTTTGATGAGTCTATCCCGCCCTTTGAGGCCAACGCCTTTACCAACCCGTGAACTCCATATAATATTCAGAGTCAGGTTGGTAAAGGACCAGATCACACACCCATGCCTCCTATCAAAGACACTCCTCCTCCCTAGAATAACATGACTGACAGACCCGCTCCTCCAAAAGGTCCTAGCTCTAACCAAGCAAAAGATCTCGCTAAGGGAGATCACCAGTTCCTGGGAGGAAGATTCGACATTACGAAGGCGTTAGAACAAACCACCACCTCCATGACCTTGATGGAGGTTTTGCTAAACTATCCCGACTAGATGAAGTCTCTTCTGAAGCTCCTGGGGAACCCGAAAGCCATCAGCCCAAGACTGTCTTGTTCGAAGATACTAATGTGGCTATCTTCTGGGGGAACAATGAGGATCCCCCCTTCCTACTAGGCCTGAATATCCAAGGCAAAAATATACACAATTGCCTAGTAGAATCTAGAGCTTCGGGTAACATCATGCCCTTGTCCATTTGTCAGAAGCTCAGATTCCATCCCACCCCATCTAATGGTGCAATGATCTAGCTGGATAAGACTGCTATAAAAATAGTGGGGGAATTGAAGAACATCTGGATACAACTTATCCAGGACCCCAGGATAGCCAGCATAATTGACATCCAAGTGGTGGACATCCTAGAGACTTACAGGATGTTATTAAGTTAGAATTGGTCTAAGTCCTTGAATGGATACTTTTTGACCAACTTCACCCATTTATTGCTTATGTGGGAAGGAGAATCAAATAAGATCTAGATCAAAAGTGAACCCTGGATGAAACAGGCCCTTACCGAGGTTGGGAGGGTCAATGAGGTCTTTTTCTTTGAGACTTCCCCGGGGGTTTACTGACCCTTTGAAATCTTAACATTCAATTTCATCCCTGGAGAGGATCCCGCAATGCTGTAGAGAGCCCAGGACCTAGAAGAAAAGATGAGAATTGAGATCGACTCTCAAGGTGCCATAACAACCCTTGCTACACTCCTATCTAGAACTTGGTGTCAAGTACACTATCAGAATTAGAGCTCGAGTGTGGGCCTTGCCTTTCAATCACTAACCGACACCTCGATACCTTTCAGAATAAAGAACATATACTGGATTCCCCAAAGTCCAGCGCTCCTATGGGATGTGCTCCTCTAGTGCCATCTCCCCAGGAATCCCAAATCCAAACACCTCCGGAGGTAAACTCTAACTCCACACCAGTAGTTCAGGAGGGAGCTCCTCCTAAATCTCCCAACAGCAATCCAAAGACTACTCCCCTTCCCCAACCCCAGATTACGAACAATGACTTATGGACCCTCAAGTTTGATGGGTCTCGATCTAAACAAGGCTGCGGGGCTGGGGTAGAACTAATCAACCCATGAGGGAAGTCCTTCCTCGTTTCCTATAGACTATAGTTTAACTATACAAACAATGTCATAGAGTACGAGGCTTTGGTCCTTGGACTCTTATTTTCGTTAAGGAAAGGTCTCACCCACCTCTGGGCTCTGGGTGATTCAGAGTTGATTGTCAAACAAGTCCAGAGTCAATACACATGCCACGAAAAAAGGTTGGCCGCATACCACAACTGGGCTTGGATCCTTATTAAGGATTTTGATGCCTTCGACATTAACCTCATTCCCCGGTGATGAAACTATGTCCTGGATGCCCTTACCGTTTCTGCCAGCACACTTGAGCCAATGGCCAGCTCATGACTCCAAAGATTTTTAGTTGAAATGGTCCCCACCCCATCCATTCCAGATAATGTCACCCACTTTCAGGTTTTTGAGGATGATCAGCATATCCTGGCCTTCATGGCGAATGTTGGCGTCTTTGAAAAACAGATAGTGGAAGAACGAGACCATGACGATACTGGGCAGGGTGATGAAGATGATGGGATCATGGACCTACCTACTAACACCATCCCAAAGGGGATGGTTGCATTAGAATGAATCTTCGACTCGGACCCTTGGGCCTAGGAAAAGGTGTCATCCTCCTCTGATGGAGGAAATTTTGAAAAGGTTAACATTGGCCAGCCCGGTGAGGAAAAGATGATTCACATTGGTACCTCTTGTTCCCCTGAGGAAAAGGAGAAGATTCTCACAGTTCTCCAAGAATACATCGACATAATTGCCTGGGGATATGAAGATTTGAAAACATATGACACTTCCATCATGACTCATACTATTCCCCTAAAACCTGATGCTAAGCCCTTTCGGCAAAAGCAAAGACCAGTCAACCCCCTAATAGAGCCTCTGATTCATCAAGAGATAGAAAAATTACTGTCATCCTGGATAATCTTCCCAATCTGGTAGACTACGTGGGTTGCCAACCTAGTCCCTGTGAGAAAGAAGAACGGGGAGATCTGCCTTTACATGGATTTCTGAAACTTGAACAAGGCCTCCAAGAAAGATAATCACCCTCTCCTTTCATTGGATGAGGTGTTGCAGATAGTGAATGGATCCCATATGATGTCCTTCTTGGATGGGTACTCTGGATATAACCAGGTCATGGTTAAGTATGAAGACAGGGAGAAAATAGTGTTTACCACCAAGTGGGGAATGTTCACATATAGGAGAATGCCCTTTGGTCTTGTTAGCTCTATGTTGATTTTATTTGAATCTACTATTGGTTGTATTTCCTATTTTGGCAGCTTTCCTGGTTCCTTGTCCTGCTCTCTGTGTTCTGATGTGCTCAATTCAACTATCTCTTGTTCATTTTTTCCTTACCTCTGTCATGTTTTTAGGTTTTCAAGTCTAAACCTAGCTCACTATGCAAAAAACCCTGAAAACTCTTGTCATTCCAAGTGTTAAACGATAAAAATAAACCCTAGGTCTTTGCGCTTCTATTTTGCTGTTACTTTTTCCATTCACTTAGCGCATGTTTTTTAAATGAAGTCACCTCGTCGCATTACCCCAGCCGAATATTCTATTTGTCTTCCTGACTTTGCTTTTTCCTTATGTTGCATAGTCTCGTTCAACTTCAGAATATTCCTTTGGCCTTCTGAGACTTAGCGATTTCTTTCATGTCGGGTAGTCGCAGGATAGTTATGTTATAAGGATTTATAAAGATGGGACCCACTGCTTAGTCAGGTGATCACAAGAGATTTTTAACAGTTAAGAAAATGTCTTCAGACTGCGCAATTACTTCATGTCTCTTTGTCGCCAAATCAAGCCAAAGCTAACAATTAAGTCAGGCCTTCAGTTGCGTGGTCTCGAAATGAAGTAGCGGTTAAGGGATTTTGATTCAGACTTCACGACTGACCGTCTGTGGTTTGCAGTAATGTGTAGTCGGGATGTTGCGAGAACAAGATGGTGACCCAGTTCTTCAGTATGCATCAAGTGAGCTAACGATTGTGTGACATCTATCAGAAGGCGAGTGGATATTAAAATATTGTTGGGTTGTCGCCAGAAGGAGAAATTGGCTTCAGAAATTTCGAGATTAAGGTATGGTGCCTTTAGTCACGGTGTCTAGGAATGATTTAAGGGCAGGAAAAAACATTAAGCGATTAAACGACGGCCGTAGGATGAAAGAATAAGAGGATCCAACGGTGGTCGCGAATTCTAAGAAGAAAAGTGCCCCAAGAGAAAATTCCTCCCGACTTGGTGATTAGGGTATGTCACGCAGTCGTCAGAAGCAAAAGGGGGGCACTTATAATTGTTAAGGTAAAGTTAAAATCTTAGGACTTGATTCTATGATTGGGTGACTAGGCATTGTCGTGTAGTCTTGAAACAGAAGTTAAACACTCAGCGACAGGGAGATAACTGTAAAGGTTAAGGGAAATGGTTAGTCACGAAGTAGCCATACGCCGGAGATAGCAGTCGTGACATGGAGAAAACCACTGGTCGCTAGGTCGCCAGATGAAGTTAGCCGCTATGTGCAGGTCGCCAGGTCACCCAGAAATGAGGGAAGAATTAAAATTGACTTGTGACTTTGATTTCAGGCTCGTTGCATGGTCGCCGGATAAATTTGAGGTTAAAATGAGCTAAGCCTAGTTTGCAACAGCCAATGGGAGCATGCCACATGTCATTTTCTGGTGATTTCTAGGCAGTATGTGCATAAATATGAGATTTTCACAGAGTTTAAAATGTGCACAGGTTGATTTTCAAAGGGAATTTAATAGTTTTGTTGCAAATTTTATATTTTTATTCCCGGATTGTTTATGAAGACACTGGAAATCAGATTTGGATAGAATGAAGAAACAGAAAACAAAGCACAAAATGGTGCAGGACAAAAAAGAGACATGGAAAAATTCGTGTCTGAGGCCAAAACTGCCACGGATACTAGGTGGGTGGAAGCTGTTGCCAAGCTAGAAAGAAGAGAAAAATTTTGATTGGCCCACTGTTAAAGAAGAGAACAGATGGGAGGCAAAGCTTAAAGGATGAATATGGTTAAGACACAAAAGACAAACTTTGTAAATTAGCTACCACCTATGTTCGGTTGCAAAATTTTGTTGCACAGTTGTTGCAAGCGGTTGTGTAATCCTTCCCAGTATGTCGGTAGCTTGTTGCATCCTTGTGCTATAAAAGGATTCCAAGACTACTGGGAGGATGATGGTCATTTTTCTGTCTGAAAATAAGACTAAGTCAATTGTAAATCTTGGTTTTGAGAACCAATATGTATGGTCTTTCTGGAGAAATCTCTATTGAATGTAGTAACTGATGATGACCTTTAAATAAAATCCAGTTCACAATTTCTGAAGCATTTAACGGATTTTCTGTCTTCATTTTAGCATTCTGAATTTTGTCTAAATTGAATGTTCTAGGAGCGTTTTCAATTTATATATCTGTAAGGAAGATTATGAAATACTTCTAGGGTTCTTTCAGGGAGAGAATATACCTTAGAGATATTTTAACAAAGTTCAGGGTAGCAAATGAATCTGATGGATTAATCTGGCTAAGTGTACTGAGGTAGATATATAAGGTATATCTATGTTTGTGTCAGATCCTATAATTGCCTTAAGTTTAGTCTTTAATCATGCTAGTTAAAATTATTCACAGATGACTCCATGCCCTAAGATTGAGCACTAGTCTATTTTTGTTCAATTAAATGACTATCATAATTAAAATCAATCTTTACTTTTAGTTTGGTTTGTTTTAGTAAAAATTATAGTGATCATTCCCTGTAATTCCACCAATAGAAAACTAGAATAATTTAGTGATTTCATTATTCTAAGTTTTCAAGGGTAATCCCGCCCGAGTCTGTGGAGCTCAAAGTGCAGGAGGTCTCAAGACCTTGTTACTATTGTTCTACTCTATGCTTGGTCAGTGTCAGGGATAAA
>MU227699.1:2157813-2177984 GCA_018584345.1 Thuja plicata
GGGACCTACTTTCTTCCTTCTCCTTCCCAACCCTCTTCTTGAGGCTGATTCTTCTGCTGTATATTCTTGTCTCATTCTTCTGACATAGTAGGCCTATTCCATCTCAAGGTCTTTTGTAGGGTGGCGCAGGTAGTACCGGCCCCCAGATATTGTATTTTATTGGAACATGATGTAAAATAGGGTTAGGGTTAGAAGAGAATTGTATAAATAGCTAGACCGGCCCATTTCCAAGGGTCAGCAAAATTGATGATTTTGTTGTCCACGATAATAGAAAGGTGATTTCTCATTTTAGTTGTAGAGCTCAATGTTCCATTGTTCTATTTTCAATAGTTAGACGCTCCCCTTGAGCCATCATTGTATCACGCACCAGTGCTTGCTGGAAGAGACATTAATGAAGAAGGGAAAGTTCTTTGCAATGATGTTGTTGGCATCCCTACTTCTGAGTTAATGGTATTTCATGTTTTATGTTCTTTGTGTCTTCTACTCTGATATGTTAAATAGATCGATGACTTCTTTTCTCTCGCTATTGATGAAATTATAACTGATGGTTGTGTATTTCTTTGGTATTTAGTGTAGTATGTCAGAGTATTATTGATGTTCTAGATGTTTAAACATGACTATAGTTAGATGAAGTATTTCTAACCCTGCAGGATCTTTTTCATTTTATTTGCTAAGTGTAGAATGCTAGGGGAAACCTTACCTTATTGAATCTCCAGAGGGAATGAGTTGAAGAAACCAGCTATCCCCCTCAAAAAATAGTCACTTCTCCCAACCGAGCCCCACACTATCGTGACCCGACACCCAGGTGCTTGAAGGCCCGGGGAATCTAACTCCCCCAGATAGTCTTTGCAGGTGGAGTTGGCCGGTATCTCCGGTACCCGGTGACAACTTATGACTATTGGCAGACCCAGTCAACAAAACCCTGTCAACACAAGTAACTATGACTCTGTCCCATACCATACCAAAAAAATCAAACAAAAATGTAAAGAATACAAATGATCCATGTGCATACAAATATAGAGTTAGTATTGTTAGAAAACCATAATCAAAGTAACATCATAACACATACATAACCATCCTGAAATATCCATAATCACATGTAGATAGAAGATATAATACACTAAACAATGAATCAATGACATAATGAAAAGTAATACATGAATATCCTTAAAACCAACTGAAATAACACGCACATACATGAAAAGGACTAAAAGATTTTGGCAACCTAAAATAGAAAATAAAACTAAGGGGTGGATATTACAGAGACAATGTGTAGGATCACCCCCTCCTGCAACAACTATTCCTTCTCCAACATGTTTGATGGGGTCACCTGTACTTGCCTCATCAGCCCCATTATCTCCTAGGATGGTGAAGATGAGACCATAGATACCACCGACTCAGATAGTAGGCATACTATAGGCATCAAGCAGTCATGTGCCCCCTACTAATCTAGATTGGAAAGCTAGAGATCAAGGTATAGATGATTTATTTTTTTGTAGTAGATGTAGATGCTTTGATTTTCTGTGCACACACACACACACACACACACACACACACACACACACACATTGTTGGTGCCCAAAAATGATGGATTGGATTTCCTATGGACCTGTCATTCCAATGCTGGGAAATCCAATTGTTTTTGGCCAACTGACAGGTTCAACCAAAGTATATGGTCGATACCTCTGCAATTTTGGCTGTGCAAAACTAAGGCTGGTAGGCCTATTCCTTAACCAAATATGTAGGTTCAAAGGATTTTTATTGCAGCTTGTGTTGAACTATTTTTCTTCAAAACTATAAACTATAAAATTGAATGCCCTTTTGTAAACTGAAATTGCTTGAAAGAAAAGAACTATGCCAATTAATAAATAAAGTTGAAATAAATAAGGATGCTATGAAGTAAGGGAGAAAATTGTTAGATCAAGACAATAACATTTCCCCAAATTACTAGTTCAAATCAATAAGAAAGACAGGTGTCTTATTCCAGACTAGGCAATAGAGTTAGATCTATCCAATTATCATGTGCAACTCTAGAAATAGAATGCAACCAATATTACTCCTAATGCATGTGACTGATCCTTATAAGATTAGAGTGAAAACATAGTAGTCCTATTGAATTTAACATTTTATCAAAAAGACCAACAAGACAAAATTGAAATCTGACAACCAGTCTTTCAATCTATTTTTGCTATCTGGAAATCAACTAAAATTATGATCTATTTGAATAGTGCAATAGGGCATACATTTGCAAACAACTGTTATCCAAAGGACCAATTGGGAAGAAAATGTAAACCATTACCTATCAATGAAATAGAACAACACTTATCTCTCTATTGATTCAAAAAAATAGTACATGGGTTTCATGTTGTAGTCGTTGATCTAATGCCCTTTCCCATTACATTAAAAAAATGTCCATTGTATTGTCTCCATAAATTCTCTTTGTATTGATCCTGGTATCCTTTATATAGAGTTTCAAAGGATGCAGACAAGATACAACTCAATACATCATTTGATAACAAAAACCTAATCCCTAAAATCAACAACTGTAACATTTAATGTATATAGTTATAATTAAATATTAACCATCCAAAGGTTAATACATTGATAATCAAATCTTTCACTAATATTATTTTGGAATGTCTTTCATCCATCTCATCCTAATAGGTAATTTTCCATCAAATATTTGACAAATAAATCCTTATGCAATAATGTAGATCTCCTGCGCATAAAATTGACAAATTAATTTCTCACTTTCAATAAGGTTTTCAATAAGAAATCTCTTTAATGCACTATTGAATATATCATTGAAATACATTCCCAATAACATATATCTGATTTTGGTTTTATTAAAAATAAGAAAATCAATTAGATATAAAATAAAACCAACATTAATCATTATGCCTTTTTAAAGAATCAAATTTCAAACATTATATCAAAATGCATAAAGAAAGGGTTTACTTTAAATATAATAGCCCCAAAACATAATAAAATTTTAACAAATATATTTATCACTCTTAGGGCATTTATAATTAAATTCTTTTAGAAGTCACTCCCTACATATTTGTAACATTTAATCAAAACATATACTTTCAAGATAACCCTAAAAGTATATAATTCACCCCTTTAATAAATAACATCTTAAAGATCAACAAATATTCACACTAGGAAAGACATTATATTCAAGATAAAAGGCTAAAATCATATTCCCATATCATGAAATATTTATTGTGAAAGATCAATCATAATATTATTTCATCCTACCATGATGAAAAAGGATATATCTTTTCACTCTAACCTATGTTCTCAAGGAATATAATAGAGCAACTAGTCAGGGAGGGGGAGTAGTTATGATAGGAAAGGGGTTGGCTTGAGAGGTCAAGTGTTCAACTCCCAATCACCACATTTTAATTAATATTATATTATTATTTTTTATAGTTATTTTTTCATTCCAAAATATAAATGTATTTAGAATAAAGTATTTGATTCTGCTCATATAATTTAATAAGGGAATGAAAACTAAAAAAATAAAAAACATTAGGGCCCCTTTAATTTATTGAAAATAAGGAAATAGTATAAACATAGGAAATAGAGGTAATGCTTCCCTAAAAAATTATGGGCCTGAATTTTCAGGTGTCAATAGTGGCTCCAGTTGGGGACGTACGTCTATACCTGGGCACAACAAGAATCCTGATACCTCTGGGAGAAGAAGACCACTCCATGATGACATGTAACTGATTGAGTGTTTGATAATGTTAATGGTGCAGGAGCACACCTTGGCTAACCTCCAAGTTGTTTTCATTTTGGCTTGTACTTGACATTGGCCAAGTCAAGATAGGTTAGTTTTTTTTTAGACCTTAGTAAGTCATTGCAATGTGGGCTAAGTGAGTTAGTCATTAGGACTAAGGTCACAACAATAGCCATTGTTAGTAGTTTCTCAATTTATTAGGCTTAGTTGCTAAATGTGGGATTGGAGTCATGAATGTGTCCTAAACCCTTAAATGTAGACATAGAGATGCTTTGAGGCCTTAAATGATCTTGGATCCTCAAAATGGAGAGGTTAGAGGTCCTAAAATGTAGGGAGAAGGTATAATGGCAAAGATGCAAAAAGTTGCTAAATTGTTATCATGACAAGATTTGTAATTATTGCAAAAGTTGCATGCAACATGGTTACCTTGGATTCTCCTTGAAACTAGGAGTGGGGAATCAACCAAAAAGGCCTAGAATGAAGGAAGAAGGAATCTAATGGATGGAAAGACTCGAATCATCTAGTTAGTCAATTATTGTAATAAGTGAAAAGTTGGAATAGAGCTCTGCAATTCTGGTTTTCTGAGAATCCCGAGCATTTCATTGAAACAATGCCATTGTATGGATTGAAAGCTTCAAGCTGATGATTTTTTGGTGTGCTTAAGATAGTTTGTAACATTTTTCATTTAGTGAGTTAGTTGTTCTAAGGTAGTTTAAGGTCTAGTTCAAATTGTTTTGTGTTTAGGGGACTCATTGGAACTGTCCTAATCAGTCACTCAAGTCATGGCTCCCCCATGAAACCTAACCATGGGAAACACCTAAGGGTAGATGGATATGTTAGGGGAGTCAGTAGTGTACATATGTGTATAGTTAGGAGTCAGGTAAAGTCAATTTTCTTAGATCCAAGCCCTAGGCGAGCATGCACTGTCTAGTTAGTGGTATGGAGGAGAAATAGTGAGCATTCACATGCAGAGTAGTAAAGTA
Organism: Thuja plicata; assembly: GCA_018584345.1. NCBI lineage: Eukaryota > Viridiplantae > Streptophyta > Pinopsida > Cupressales > Cupressaceae > Thuja > Thuja plicata. The sequence continues at coordinate 2,162,542 of MU227699.1, forward strand.
ATATATGATCTAAGTACATTTCTAGTTAGGTTTTAGTGTTACCTAACATACTGAATTCATATATTTCATATCAATCATGGAGACCAAGTCTTAAACAAGTTTTGCATAGTGTTGCAGACTGTCCTAGGAATTAGGCCTATTAGCCCTATTGACCCTAGTTTTTAGGAAGCCTATGTATGGAGGCCTTTTGAAACCAAAACCAACAAAATAATTTATAAAATGGAAAAGGGAATCTAGATATGGTCTTGGTTTTCCAAGTTCTTTGGAAATTTTTTGAAAGAACTGAGAAAAACACACTCACAAGGGCTACAAGGAAGTAAGCTTAATTAGGCCTCCTAGAGACAAGAACTTGGACTCGATTGAAAATGGGTATGAGATACCTCAATATGGATTCAATTGTGATCAAATGCAATGTCTACATGGTTATAGACAACCCTATAAGTGATTCATAAATGTTAGAGTGGAAATTGGCACTTAGAAACTTCTAAGTGTAAGTAGGAGAAGTAAGGAAATGAAGTAACTACTAGGGTGTTATTATTTCAAAGGTGAAGCACAAAGTGGAGAATCTTAGAGAAGAGTAGGATTAGGACTTAGTTAATGATCTAAGCCTAATAAGGACCTTGAGGAGATTAGGATCCTTGAAGAAGATAGAGAAGATCTTCCTAGGAGATTGTGCAAGCAAGCCATTTGGAACACTTACATCATATTGGTATCAGAGATTGGTTAAAGATCACGCTTGTGGTGGATGTTTCAGTCTATTGAATCAGTGGGAGAGAATACACCTTGAAGTTCAGAGAAAGGTAAAACCATGGTGACTAACGCTGAGTTAGCCAAAACAATAGAAGATCAAGAAGAAGACAACAAGTTGTTAAGAGAAAGGTTGTCTCAAATGGAGCAACTCTTGGGAGAAGTCCAAGAAAAAGCTGAGAAGATGAAATATAAGATAGATCAGAAAGAAGAAGAAGAAGAAAGGGAGAAAGGAGTGGATCTAGAAGAGGAAGCTCCAACCCTTAACCCTGATAGTGACCAAGAACCCTTCTTAAAGGCATTGAAGGCTTTAAGTGGTAAGGCTTTGGAGGGTGTGCCACTATTTAGTGGACAAATGGATCCAGATTCAGTTGTGGATTGGATAGACAACATAGAGAACCATTTTGAATGTGATGGTATCATAGAGGCCAAAAAAGTAAATGTGGCAAAGTCAATATTGAGAGGTTCAGCTCTCACATGGTGGAAGTTTGTTCAAACTGAAAGAGAGAAAGAAGGAAAGATTCCTATAGCCACATGGAAGGGCATGGTGACTAAGATGAAGTAAACCTATTTTCCTAATGATTATGAAGTGCATCTACATAGGAGGAGACATAATCTTAGACAAAAAGACTTGGATGTCCAAGAATACACCAAAGAGTTCCAAAAGTTGTGCTTAAGGTCACAAGTGGTTGAAGATGAAAGCATCAACCTAGCTAGGTATTTGAATGGACTCAAATGGTCTATTCAAGAAGCCATGAGTCTTGTGAACTTCAAAACCATCTGCCAATGCTATCAAATGGCCTTGAAGATAGAGGAGAAAAGAAAAAGGAAGCAAGAATAAATTTCTAAAGGAAGAGGTAGAGGAAGAGATAGTAGGGGATCAAGAGGTGGCTATGGTGGAAGGAGTTAAGAATCAAGGACACAAGGAGAAGTCAAATACAAAACGTAGAAAGAAACAAGTTCTAGCAGAGGTGGAAGAGAAAGGAACTCAATTTTCAGAGGTAGGATTGGTGGACAAGGAAAAGGCAATTATTTTTCCAATATGAAATGTTACCATTGTAACCAAATGGGACACCCTACCTATAGGTGTCCAGAGAAGGGTAGTACTTCTTAGGGAGGTAAAACGAGGACTAATCTGGTCCAAGAAGACACAAATGCAGCTAAAAAAAACCTTGAAGTGCCATTAAATTTAGAGGAAGGGGAGAACCTCATGATGAGGAGAACATTGATCAAGGAGCCAATTAAGGAGGAACCAAGCCAAAGGAAGTCCTTGTTTAGGATCAAGTGTAAGGTGATGGGAAAAGTATGTAGATTGATTATAGACTTGGGTTCTACTGACAAGATTGTGTCAGAGGAAGCAGTCAACAAGTTAGGCATGACAAGGATACCTCATACCCATCCTTACAAGGTCACATGGCTCAATAAGGGACAACATGTTTTAGTGAATGAGAAAGCGTGGGTGGAGTTCTCTATAGGGAGATATAAGGACAAGGTTCTATGTGATGTACTACCCATGGATGGATGCCATTTTCTCCTAGGTAGACCATGGAAATTTGACCACCAAGATATCCATGATGGAGTGAAGAACTCCTATACTTTCAAGAAGGATAACATGACTTTCAAAATACAGTCATTGTTAGAAGATATAGAGGTGAAGACAACGGGTCCTAATGTACTAATGGTGAGTGAGAAAAAGTTCTTGGAAGCCATGGAGGAAGGAGAAGGAGTTGTCTTTGCACTAATGTTGAAGCCTAAGGAAGTGGAAGACAAAACGGTGAAGAGGACAAAGCTTCCACAAGAGATACAAGAAATGTTGCAAAAGTATGAAGGTATTGTAAGTGATGGAAAACCATCAACCTTACCCCCTATAAGATCCATAAGCCATAAGATTGACCTTATTCCTGGAGCTACCCTACCCAATAAGGTAGCCTACAATATGACCCCTCAACAGAATGAGGAAATAGCTAGGCAAATTCAAGAGTTACTAGAACAAGGTCTTATAAGGAAGAGTATTAGTCCTTGTGCTGTACCCACAGTCCTAGCCCATAAGAAAGGAGGTACTTGGAGATTATGTACTGACTCTAGAGCCATAAATAGGATCACTATCAGATATAGGTTCCCTATCCCTAGGATAGAAGACTTGATGGATTGTCTAGGAGGTGCAAGGTACTTCACAAAGATAGATTTAAAAAGTGGATATCATCAAATAAGGGTGAATGAAGGAGATGAATGGAAGACAACCTTCAAGACTACTGAAGGGCTGTATGAATGGCTATTCATACCATTTGGCCTATCAAATGCTCCATCAACTTTTATGAGGTTGATTAATGAAGTACTCAAGGACCACATTGGCAAGTTTGTAGTGGTATACTTGGATGATATACTCATATTTAGTAAGACAAGAGATGAACACCTCAAGCATGTTGAATTAGTACTCAAGAAGCTACATGAAGAGAAATTAATTATTAACTTGGAGAAGTGTGAGTTCATCAAAATAGAGCTAGTGTACCTAGGATTTGTTCTATCTCATGGTAATCTGAAAATGGACAAGAGTAAAGTGGAAGCCATTATGAATTGGCCTACTCCAAGGATAGAAACTGAGGTAAGAAGTTTTCATGGCCTTGCTCAGTATTATAGGAAGTTCATAAGGCAATTTAGTTCTATTTGTGCTCCTATGTTCGACACAATCAAAGGAGGAATGAAGACTAAGTTCATATGGAATGAACAAGCCACTAAGAGCTTTGAGTTATTGAAAGAAAAGATTGCTACCCAGCCTGTCCTAGTCTTGCCAAGATTTGAGAAGCTTTTCACCATTGAGTGTGATGCAAGTAACATATCTATTGGGGTTTCCCTAAGCCAAGAGGGTAGACCAGTAGCATTTCATTCAGAGAAGTTGAGTGAAGAAAAGAAGAAGTATTCTTCTTATGATCTTGAGTTGTATGCATTGGTTCAAGATTTGAGAAAGTGGAGACACTATTTGTTACCCAAGGAGTTCATTGTCTATTCAGACAATCAAGCCTTAATTTTTTTGAATTCTCAAGAGAAGTTGAGCCAAAAACACATGAAATGGGTGGAATATCTACAAGCTTACACCTTTAACATCAAACAAAAGAAAGGTGTCCTCAATAAAGTTGCAGATGCATTGTCAAGAAGAGCTCTTACCATCCAAGAGATTCAGTTGAAGAGCATGGGAATAGATCACTTCAAGGATCTATATGCTAAAGATGAGGACTTTGCAGACATTTACAAGGTATGTGCTGAATAAAAGAACCATTTTCATATCAAGTATGTTGAATACACTTTGCAAAATAACCTTTTATTTAAGGGAAATCGGTTATGTGTCCCTAGAGGCTCTATTAGGGAGAATATGATACAAGAAAAGCACAATGGTGCATTGAGTGGTCACTTTTGGATCACTAAGACACAAGAACTAGTTCAAAGGTTTTACTATTGGCCTAGAATGAACCTTGATGTTAAGGGGTATGTGGAGAATTGCATTGTATGTCAGAGAGCCAAGGGAAATTATTCAAATGCTGGCCTTTACCAACCACTACCCATTCCTAATAGGTCTTGGGATTGCTTGAGCATGGATTTTGTAGTTGGATTACCCAAATAAAGACAAGGCATGGATAGTGTTTATGTAGTGGTGGATAGGTTTAGTAAAATGGCTCACTTTGTGCCATGCAAGACCACTAATGATGCCAGCCAAATAGCCTCTCTCTTCTTCAAAGAGATAGTAAGAATCCATGGGCTACCTAAGAGCATTGTGTCTGATAGAGACACCAAATTTATGAGTCATTTTTGGAAGACTCTTTGGCAAAGATTAGGCACTAATTTATCCTTTGGGTCTACCTACCATCCCCAAACTAATGGTCAGACCGAAGTGGTGAATAGAAACCTTGGAAATCTAGTAAGGTGCTTGACAAAAGAGTATGGACAACAATGGGATCAATTGATTGGACAGGCTGAGTATGCCTACAATGACACCATAAATAGATCAACAGGGAAGAGCCCCTTTGAGATTGTATGGATTACACCCTAGAGGTGTATATGAGTTGAGAGAATTGAAGGATGGAGTGAAAGCAAGTGGATATAAAAATGAATTTGCTTGTGCAATGCAATAAATACATGATACAGTCTGGAAAACTCTGACAGAGAACACCTTGAAACATAAAGACAAGATTGATGAAAGTAGAAGAACAATTCAGTTCAATGTGGGTGACATGGTCATGGTGCACCTTAACAAATCCAAACTTCAAAAGGGATTCCCTCACAAGTTTCATATGAGAAGGATAGGTCCCTATCCTATCTTGGCTAAGTATGGTGAAAATGCATTCAAAGTTGAGCTCCCGGAAGACAGTGGACTGTCACCTATTTTCAATATTGCAAACTTAGTCCATTACAAAGGACCATAGCAAGACATGGATCAGAGTCTACAAGAAGTGATCAGAGATGTGGAAGATCTAAAATTACCTTCTGCTACAGCCTACAGTCATAGGAGCTAACAGCGTACTAGATACAAGAGTATACAAGAAGACTAGAACCAAAGAGTATAAAGAGCACTTGATCAAAAGGCATGATCAAAACAATGTTGATGCAATATGGGTCAACAAATCAGAGTTCAAGAAGATGGGGATTGATCCAAGCATCCTCAATCCAATGGTGGATTGATCTTTTTGTTTTGGGGAGGATGGTGCATGAGCACACCTAGGCTAACCTCCAAGTTGTTTTCATTTTGGCTTGTACTTGACATTGGCCAAGTCAAGGTAGGTTAGTTTTTGTTTAGAAATTAGTAGATCATTGCAATGTGGGCTAATTGAGTTAGTCATTAGGACTAAGGTCACAACAATAGCCATTGTTAGTAGTTTTTAAATTTATCAGGCTTAGTTGCTAAATGTGGGATTGGAGTCATGAATGTGTCCTAAACCCTTAAATTTTGAAATCGAGATGCTTTGAGGCCTTAAATGATCTTGGATCCTTGAAATGGAGAGGTTAGAGGTCCTAAAATGTAGGGAGAAGGCATAATGGAAAAGATGCCAAATGTTGCTAAATTATTGTCATGACAACATTTGTAATTATTGCAAAAGTTGCATGCAACATGGTTACCTTGGATTCTCCTTGAAAATAGGAGTGGGGAATCGACCAACAAGGCCTAGAATGAAGGAAGAAGGCATATAATGGATGGAAAGACTCGAATCATCTAGTTATTCAATTATTGTAAGAAGTGAAAAGTTGGAATAGAGCTCTGCAATTCTGGTTTTCTAAGAATCCTGAGAATTTCAATGAAACAGTGCCATTGTATGGATTGAAAGCTTCAAGCTGATGATTTTTTGGTGTTCTTAATATAGTTTGTAACATTGTTAATTTAGTGAGTTAGTTGTTCTGAGGTAGTTTAAGGTCTAGTTCAATTTTTTTTGTGTTTAGGGGACTCACTGGTCCTGTCCTGACCAGTGAATCAAGTCATGGCTCCCCCATGAAATCTAACCATGGGAAACACCTAAGGGTAGATGGATATGTTAGGGGAGTTAGTAGTGTACATATGTGTAGAGTTAGGAGTCAGGGAAAGTTGATTTACTATTTTTAGATCCAATCCCTAGGCGAGCATGCACTATCCGGTTAGTGGTTTAGAGGAGAAATAGGGAGCATTCACATGCAGGGTAGTAAAGCACTGTACGGTCTAAGTACATTTCTATTTAGGGTTTAGTGTTACCTTAACATACTAAATTGGTCGAGTTCATATAAATCATGGAGACCAAGTCTTAAACAAGTTTTGCATAGTGTTGCAGACTGTCCTAGGAATTAGGCCTATTAGCCCTATTGCCCCTAGTTTGTAGGAAGCCTATGTACGGAGGAATTCTAAAACCAAAACCAAAAAAATCCTTTATAAAATGGAAAAGGGTATCTGGATATGGTCTTAGATTTCCAAGTTCTTTGGAAAAGTTTTGAAAGAACTGAGAAAAACACACTGACAAGGACTACAAGGGAGTAAGCTTAATTAGGCCTCCTAGAGACAAGAACTTGGACTCGATTGAAAATGGGTATGAGATCCATCAAGATGGATTAAATTGTGATAAAATGCAATGTCTACATGGTGATAGACACCCCTATAAGTGATTCATGAATGTTAGAGTGGAAATTTCCACTTAGACACTTCTAAGTGTAAGTAGGAGAAGTGAGGAAGTGAAGTAACTACTAGGGTGTTAGTCTTTCAAAGGTGAAGCACAAAGTGGAGACTCTTAGAGAAGAGTAGGATTAGGACTTATTTAATGATCTAAGCCTAATAAGGACCTAGAGGATATTAGGGATCCTTGAACAAGATAAAGAAGATCTTCTTAGGAGATTGTGCAAGCAAGCCATTTGGAACACTTACATCAGTTAAGTTGAAGATAATGAGCATTAAATATGTTAATGGTTTGTATTTTCATTGATGTCAACTTGATATCATCTGTATGGTCATGAAAATAATGCCAAAGACTTTAGAGAATCAATAGAACATAGGTTATGCTTTCAGCAATACATAAAAGTCAAGTATTCACTAAGTGACAGATAACACTAACGGAGTGCACACCATCAGTAAACGCAAAGAAGAAAAGTCATAGTAATACCTGATGAGAAGAAGACAATGTTTCCTAACAAAGTAAAACCACAGGATGCCTGAAGAGGTGAAAATAGAGTTTCCCGATAAGTAAAAATCTAATGATGCCTGACAGACGGAGGTCCCAAATCTAACTGGAGTCATGCTGATGAAACTGTCATTTGTCACCGACAACTAACTAAAGAATTGACCGATGGAACAAAGAGTTCAGAAAATGACAAAATATCTAGCTTGCAAGAGCTAAAGATAGACTTAACTGGTTGTTTTATTTGTTTTATTCTACTAGAGTTAAGTAATTTATTTAAAGAAGATTTGTATAGTTGGCAAGAAGATAACTACGAGATAAATTAGGAGTTATGCTTTAAATGAAATTGGCTGGATTGTTTTTCACACCAAGAATCAAGAATCAAGAAACAATGAATATCATGTCTATATAAGAGACAAGCTTAATTAATTTTCACAACAACACATTCACGGAAAGGAGATTAAGGGGAGTGAATGAAAAGAGGATGCTGAAGAGAAATTGATGAAGAAGAACTTCATACAGTCCTAATCAATCAAAATGAAGGAGAGCTAAAGAATTATGTAGACATCGATGAATAGTGAAGCACAACATCACAAAGAAGAAAGTGTGGAGCACAAAGAATTGAATTGATACATTGATTAGAGAGGTAATGTAATTAAATAGATCTAAAAATATGCAATTTAAAGTTTCATTAGAAATAGGTCATAGTGTTTCAATTTAACCATTGAAGCATCAAGTCTCTTAACATAGCAGGACTCAATAGTCTTCTATATATTGAGGTACATCCCAAGGTGTGCCAAAAAGGTTGATTCATGAAAGTAGCATTGGACTTGCTTGATACCTATTGACAATCTAAGAAGGAGGCTGATTCAAGGATGGTAGCAATAGATACCTGATACTAAGTGACAACCTCTATGTATAAAATCCTCTAACAAGGTCACACTTAGCAGTGTGTTTGTAACCTTTAACAAGGTTGGCTCCTAATAGGGCCCACTTTAGAAGAGTGAAAATTTGGGGTACCGGTCCTAGTGGTTTTTCCCTTAACAGGGTTTTGACGTTAAAAATTCATGTGTTATGTGTGTATGATTCATTTATTTATTGTTTTGTATCTGACATAGTTAACACTGGATTGATCGGTATACTCTTCTTATTTACTGAGTTTTGGTAGATAGTTATACTTCTTATTGGTAATCAAGGAGAAAAAGGACAGATAAGGAAAACCGACAGATAGTTAATCATTATAAGTATTTCATTGCATGCATCTTGTAGGGACTTAATAGTCTGAGGTTTATTTGATTGGTGGTTAATGTTTGAAGGATAAATTTTTGAGGCCACTGATTCACCCCCCCTCTTAGTTATTACAAACACTCCAAAAATAAAATCAATCACACCCAAAATTATCTCAAATAGGAAATCAAAACTATTAATCAGAATGTTCAATTAAGGGCAAAATTAAATAAAGGGGAAATAATTTTAAATATTAATTTCATTATTGACTTTTTTAAAGAATATGCATTCCCTTTAAAAATATAAAAAATAAAACCATGGGAAATACAATAATATTTTACCTTCAAAATGTCAAAACAATGAAATAAGATCCTTACCTCAATACTTACATGTTATTTGAAATGTATTACCTCTTTAAATATTCTCGAGAAAATCATTTGAATCCTTATCAGTGTAGCAATACTTATCATGCAAGCCACAAAATTGACATACATATACCCAAAGAAAAAAAACTCCCGCTTATGTTTCTTTTCTTATCGACATAAGTTTAGCTCTCGGGTGAACATAAAATTTTGTCGATGTCGGATAACATATGGCATAACTTAGCAAAATTAGAATAGTATAAAATTGTCCTTGTGGATCCCTAATAGGATTAGGGTTTGTTGCATACATCTCTAAAATGACCTACAAAATGTGGAATCATAAACAAAATGCTTCAATTGTCTACCGCCAAATAAATGTCATCTCATGAAGTGTAATGACCACAGGATATGCAAACAATTATTCTACAAGGAAGCTCTCAAAATATTTAAATGAATGGGGGTGCGGTATCACAATTTTAGTGGATCATGCTCTGTAATAATTTCTTGTGATTTGATGTAGATACTCAACTTCTTCGAACACCCATTGTTGCTTTTAGGGGAGTAACCACTTAATGCACTTTCACTACCAGTACCCCATTCTTTCTCATCCACCGTTGTCATTAGCATGCATAACAACTTCATTTCTCTTACATGGAGAAAGGTATGGGAACCTTTCTAGATGTATAAACAATCATTTGCAACTTTAAAAACAACTTCAAAAATTCACGTGAACAACAAAATCATGATTCATCAGCATAGAAAGAAAGAAAAACACAACCTTCTTCCATTGTGAGAATATACTATTATCTGAAATGCCAAAACAAGGTAAAGCGCACCCCTCATGGAGATGCTTTCCATTTAATTTTTCTCATCTCATGCCTCCATTCTTTATCTTTGAAATCTTCCTCAAAAACTAAAGAGATGATGAAGAAATTTAATTACCCTTTCGGCTATTCCAGAATAACTTCACTGTGACCCAATATAATGTCTTGGAGCTACAAAATTTGGTAGAAGTTTATGATAATTTAAATAAAACATGGGTTTTATTTCAGATTTTGAAGTTGCTAAATTTCGGTACCTGCTTTGCAAAGTGACCTTCCAGAGCTAGTCGTGGATAATAAAAACTTTAAATTAACATATGAAATGAGTTCAGATCTCCACAAAAATGAAATTGGAAGAATATGACATCAAAATATTAGTTGGGTTGTTCTCTGATTGTTCAAATCCAAAACATTTTTTTGACACATTTTACGCTCGGCATTGCTCAAAAAACAATTAAAAAGCATATCAAAACTTCTCTCATCTCTGCAAAATTGCATAGGGTCATATTCACATATACCAACAAAAATTTCATCAACCGGTTTCCTGAGATCATTTCTGAACGCCAAGATTTTAATCACTAAAATTGGCAACTTTCTACTTCTGTAAATTTCACCCATTAACCATTTGAAAATTGTATCTACTTCTGCCTTCAAAAACATATCAAACAAGCTGACGAAGGTCTAAAACCTGGAAAATAGTTTCATTTCCATACAAGGAATCATGTGAACTACTTCAACTGATAAGATACCTATTATTTCAAATAAAAGGAACTCATATTCCAGCTCAACACAATTTAGAATACATAGCCGTGTATAACAATATAATCCTAACATAATGCAAAATTGAATTATGTATTTTAATATATATAATTTCAATACAATAATGCATAATTATATTGCATAAAGATACAAGATGATTGAAAATAATATAAAATATACTTCCCTCGAAAGTGCATTCCAGTTGTCCTTTCAATTCTCTAGCTTGCTTTATTTCAATTCTTCCTGTTTCACAGAAAGCAATAACAACAAAAATTTTTGTAGGTTATATCATATTCTTCATTTTCTCCTCCACACTAGTGAAGCCTATTATCACACCATTAATTTAAAGTATACAAAACATAATAGGAAAAAATAAACTAATGATATGGAGTTTATTAATCCAAATAAATAAAATAATAAAATAATAGACTATAGATAAGAAGAAACAACTCCGTGAAATAGATCCCAATCTAGGATAGATGAATGCTAGTGCTTTCCTCTATCATAGATTTTATTCTTATCTCCACATAGTACCATTAATCTGAATATATCTTTATTGTTTCTTGTTTCATCATGTTCAGAGGTTTTCACAAATCTCCTTTGTGACCTTTTAAATTCATAATCTAGTTTATTTTTTATTTGTGTACCAGTATTATAAGTTGAATCCTCTTCACTGTGAATTTTGTAGCAATTTTTGAAATTCATATTCTCATCGCTCTCGTAATTTCTTTCAACTTGTAAGTCGACCTTTGTGTGAAATTCATTCCTGAGAGAAAAAATTTGTGAGAAAATATTCGTTTAGTGTTCTTCTCTTTCGCCTAATGTATCTGAACATGTATCATCTTCTTGGAAGTTTTCAAATAATTCACCAGATGGAGTGTGACTTGATATGTTATGATGAATATTTTTACTGTAAGAAATCTCCTAAACATAATCATTTGTCTTATCAATAAAAACAATGTCTTTATTCTTTGCAAAAAATGTTCCTACTCATATTCTGAATGTATTTCTAATTTTCCTTTATAAAACAATGATCCACATTTTGAATACATTTCTTTATCAATATCTAATAAATTTGAAATATTTTCAAAATTATTAACAAGAATGTTTTCTTCTTCATGACTAATTATTTTATTTTCCTGAGTTTCATCCACCACATCAAAATGTATTGATTTACCCGTCTACCCATCTTCCTATCATGGTGATTTGAGGAAAACTTTAGATCACTTTTCTTGACATATTTTTGATATTCAAGATCCAACAAGTCTGAAATCCATTTTGTAAGGATATTTTCTTCTTCACTTGTATTATTAAACCCATATAAGAACCATTGTTCAAATTCTTCCCAAGATGAAATACTCTTTTCAGGTAGTGATTCATACGTGTTTCTTGCATATTATTTCAAGGAGCTAGCAAACAGTCTCATGAAATCACTCTCTGTATCAATATCATACTTGTAAAGGAGCATATAAAAAGAATCCAAATGATCAATAGCTGATTCACCATAATCTGCATAAAAATAAGACACTTCCTTTGAAATCTTTGAAAATACCTCATCACCTCTATATTGAAACCTTCTTAGATCTAAAGGCTTAAAGCTTATTGAAATCAAAATGTTTTTGAAGAACCTTTTAAGTATCATGCAATAAATTTTCTATCACTAACAATGAATGAAGTTTCATCTCCTTCCTGGATGTTCTCCCTTAGTGGAGTCATTAACCAAAATATTTCAATAAAAGGAGTCGCCACCTTCTTATAAGAAGGAAAAACATAAACTACTCTTGAGTCCTTACCTCCCAGCGGAGTCCCATCCTAAAAATATTGTACAAAGTTGCCACCTCAAATGTCTTGAGGATAATTATCACTTATTTCTTGCTTCAAACCTAAATCTAAAAGCATTCAAAATGTCAACCAGAAATTTTGAAATTTGTTTAAAACAACTCCCAAAAATGTTGGATTGGATTTCCTATGGACATGCCAGTCCAATGCTGGGAAATCCAATTATTTTTGGCCAACTGATAGGTTCAACCAAAGTAGATGGCTGATACCTTTGCAATTCCAACTCTACAAAACCGAGGCTGGTAGGCCTATTCCTTAATGAAATATGTAGGTTCAAAGGATTTTTATATCAAATAACTTGTGTTAAACTATTATTCTACAAAACTGTAAACTATAAACTTGAATGCCCTTTTGTAAAATAAAATTGCTTGAAAGAAAAGAACTATGCCAATTAATAAATAAACTTAAAATAAATAAGGATGCAATGAATGAAGGGAGAAGATTGTTAGATCAAGATAATAACATTTACACAAATTACTAGATAAAATAAATAAGCAGGACCATTGTCTTATTCCAGACTGGGCAATGGAGTCAGATCTATCCAATTATCATGCGCAACTCTGGAAATGGAATGCAACCAATATTACTCCTAATACATGTGAATGATCCTTATTTAAGATTAGAATGAAATCATAGTAGTCCTATTGAATTTAACTTTTCTCAAAAAGACCAAAATGAAAAAATTAAAATTTGACAAGCAGTCTTTCAATATGTTTTTTCTATCTGGAAATTAGCTAAAATTATGATCTATCTAAACAGTGCAATAGACATACGTTTGCAAACAACTGTTATGCAAAGGACCAATTGGAAAGAAAATGTAAACCATTACCTATCAATGAAATAAAAGAACACTAATCTCTTTATTGATTCAAAAAAATAGTACATGAGTTTCATGTTGCAGTCATTGATCTAATGCCCTTTCCCATGACATTCAAAAAATATTCATTGTATTGTCTCTGCAAATTCTCTTTGTATTGATCCTGGTATCCTTTATATAGAGTTTCATAGGATGCAGACAAGCTACAAATCAATACGTCATTTGATAACAAAAACCTAATCCCTAAAATCAACAACTGCAACATTTAATGTATATAGTTATAATTAAATATTAACCATCCAAAGGTTAATACATTGATAATCAAATCTTTCACTAATATTCTTTTGGAATGTCTTTCATCCATCTTGTCCCAATAGGTAATTTTCCATCAAATATTTGACAAATAAATCCTTATGCAATAACGTGTAGATCTCCTACACATAAAATTGACAATTTAATTTCTCACTTTCAATAAGGTTTTCAATAAGAAATCCCTTTAATGCACTTTTGAATATATCATTGAAATACATTCTCAATAACATATATCCAATTTTGGTTTCATTAAAAATAAGAAAATCAATTAGATATAAAATAAAACCAACATTAATCATTATGCCTTTTGAAAGAATCCAATTTCAAACATTACATCAAAATGCATAAAGGAAGGGTTTACTTTAAATATAATAGTCCCAAAACATAATAAAAGTTTAACAAATATATTTATCACTCTTAGGGAAGTTATAAATAAATTCTTCTAAAAGTCACTCCTTACATATTTGTAACATTTAATCAAAACATACACTTTCAAGATAACCCTAAAAGTATATAATTCACCCCTTTAATAAATATTATCTTAAAGATCAACAATTATTCACACGAAGCAAGACATTATATTCAAGATAAAATACTAAAAGCATATTCCCATATCATGAAACATTTATCATGAAAGATCAATCATAATATTATTTCATCCTACCATAATGAAAAAGGATATATCTTTTCACCCTAACCTATGTTCTTAAGTAATATAATAGAGAAATTGGTTAGGGAGGGGAGGGAGTAGTTAGGATAGGAAAGGGGTTGGCTTGATAGGTAGAGTTTTCAACTCCCAATCACCACCCTTTTAATTGATATTATATTATTTTTTTTATAGTTATTTTTTCATTCAAAAATATAAATGCATTTAAAATAAAGTATTTCATTTTGCTCATATAATTTAATAAGAGAATGAAAAATGAAAAAATAATAAACAATAGGGCCCCTTTAATTTTTTGAAGATAAGGAAATAGTATAAACATAGAAAATAGAGGTAATACTTCCCTAAAAAATTATGCGAACTTGGGCTTGAATTTTCAGGTGTCAACACACACACACACACACACACACACACACACATATATATATATTACTAGTACTGATACGTTTCTTTTCCACTCTATGGATGTAGATGGACTCAGTGAGTGGCTGAGCTTCATCTATAATGTTGTAGAAGAGGTGGCACCTCCAGTGCCTATTCATTGTGAAGTCCTAGATATATATAGACCTCTTTGGATATTTGGGTGCCATGTCGACCTTTTGATCCTGTAGCCAGACTCCACACAAAATATGAGGAGGTGTGAGACTCCCTTGCACAGGGAGATTCACATCTTTCTATCATAGATGACCAAAGAGAGAAGATGAGGATAGAGCTGGAGACTTTCCTCAAAGAGAAGGAGTGGTTAGAGGTCAAAGCCACTAGTGCCAAGAAGTCAGTGGATTCTCTACATCTCCAGGTGGATGAGATCTAGAGATAGGTAGATACAACTAGGAGCAACCTAGTTGTAGACCTAGATCACCCTGACTACATGAGATGATGTGTGATCTCATAGATTCTAGAGTGTGGGAGGTGCAGCTCTGAGTACAACTAGGATAGCTGAGGGGAGAGTTGAGAGGGCTACATAGAGATAGATGAACTACTTGGTCTAATTTTATATTAGTGTGGTAGCCAACACATGTCCTAGATCCACTAGGTCTAACCGGGTCTGAGACTCATGTACCAGATTCTTGAGATTTGTATATAGATTTTATTTTTGACAGATGATGTATATCATTATTTTTGTACACACATAGACAAACACCAAGAATTTTTTAGTGATGTGATACATGTACATCAGATACCGACAATACACACACACACACAGATACACACACACACACACACACACACACACACACACACACACACACACACACACACACACACAGACAAATT